>JZKD02S1633067.1:653297-689955 GCA_000966675.3 Picea glauca
TGAGGAATAGATCCATTTCAGAGTATCTCATTAAATGGAGGAAACTACTGGCTAAATATTCCACTTGGGAAGATGAGTCTTTTATACAAAAGCATCCAGAGTTACTCAAGCGTTGCAGACAACACTTGTCTCAAGGGAAGGGGCATGTTAAGCCCTAATATTGGCTCATTACCCCTTAATTGGTGCATATTACATTAGTAATGTTATTTTATTTATGTCAGCTTTATTCCATTAATTGTAATTATACCTCCTAGTCTCCTATATATACCAAGGAGACATTTTCATTTTGAATCATCTGGTACTTGAACATTTATGTGGAGTAAAAGGAGGTTGCCCCCTCGAAGAGGCTTATTATCTGAAATTATCTCTTTTTCAAGGCGTTGAGTACTTATTCTGAGGTTTTTCTATGCTATATTGATATTTGGTTCTTAACACACTAGCTTCTCCTCAAGTGGGTTCCAGCCCTGTTGTCGAGTGATTTTTTGGAGGATGATTTTTATTTGAGAGGAAGAAAAATAGGTCTATTAGGACATGTGCATTTTATTTTATTCCCCCACATGTATAAATCCATCAACCGTCTTACATTGTTACATGGTTTATGTATGATTTCCATCATTTTATTACATACAGTTTTACAGCACATTGTTGAGATAGTTTGCAAAGCACTTGTTCTATTATTTCTTCTCACCACCACTTGCACACATTCACATATGGTCTATAACCATAGGGGAACCACAACATACCCGTTGATCTCGACATTTGAGAAACCTCCCCCCAACTTTGGGAGGTGTCCCCAATTTGGATGACACATCAACACAACCATAACACACACTAGTAAGTGCCATGATTCTAGGATCATCCTTGCTTGGATCCACCTTGCCTGGCACAAATACCCAAAACAACTCACCTACTAGTCCTCCACCACAAGGAGACAGAGCCCAACCTTCTTCACAAGGTAAAAACTCCCAACCATCCTCACTAGGAACATCTTCTCGACCACATCATACCATGGTTGGTACACCCCGATACATGCCATACTTGGCATCTCTTAACATCTCATACTTGAAAAAATTGACTAATGATCCCATATTACATGACCCCACTTGGTCGAATATGCCCACCAAGTTGTCTTTCGATATTCCCAAATTCAAAAGAAAACTCGGAGATGGCCCAACTAATCACATCATGTATTTTCACTTATAGTGTTCTTCCAATATCATTATGGAATATTACATTCATCTATGATTGTTCCAAAGAATTCTCATTGGTCCCTCTTCCAAATGGTATGTGGATGAAAAAATCGGGTCCCATTCAACCTTTGAGTCTTTGGAAAAATCTTTCTTTTCTTTCTTCCAACTCCTAGTTTTCCATGACACTGGTTTAGAAATTCTATCTAAATTCAAACAAACTTCATCCATCCATATTGTTGATCATATTCATGAATGGAAAAAAATAAGTATTTGCAAAGTAGATACCAACCCGCAACAATGACTAGACTAGTTCCTCAAATCATTGGTCCCTCTCCTCGCTAAATATGTCACCACCACCTTCCCTCAAACTGAATATGAGTATATCACTAAGGCCCAATAGTCTGACTTGATATACTCTCAATTGGGGTATTTTTATACATTGTTACTTGATGATCCTCCCCCTCTACCATTTGGCCAAAACAAACCCAAAACATCACACTTTGTCAATGGGTTAATTTGGTCCATGGCCCATACTCATGCACATGCTCAACTGGTACCCATGTTTGTGGCCATTCAATACCAAACCCTGTATGGAGGAAACTCACATTATCCTCCTCCACCACCTCAACCAGTGTTCATGACAGCTCCCCCCCATAATGGGAGTACATGTACTTGCACCCCCCACCAACCCAATGCAAGTACCACACCCAAGCCCACCACTGACCACATCATATAATACCAGTAATAGTGGGGGAATATCAACTTCATGTACTTAGTATGGACCTCCCCAAAATAATCCATACTACCCCTTCTCTGATACTCCCCAACCCGTTTCCCCACCACATGGACAACAACATGCAGGAGTAAATTTTATTCAACCTTCCCTTTTTCAACAAGTTCAAATGTTTGAACAATTGAACACATCTAATCGCCATCATCAACCATAAAACAATCAATGAAAGGGAAAGAATAAAAAACTATGGCTAAGGGGGGAACCTCCAACAACCAAACCCCCCTTTTGGGGGAGACCAAACATAGGCTAACCAAAATCTTCAAGGGGGCAATAACAATGGCCAACAAAGGCAAGGGAGAAACATCAATATTTCAACCAAATTCCCTTGCACATTATGTAGTGAGTATGGTCATTATACTCATCATTTCCCCCAATTCATTGAGTACAAATAGATTTAATATTTAATGAATACCTAATGACCCCCTGCACCACAAGGACCCCCAAAAATACCCCAAAACTATTTTCAACCTCAAACACCAGTCATTCTCCAAAACTCAATTCCCCATTAGGAATTTATCAACACCCTAGAACTAGAAGGTCTCTACCAAAATATGCCCATAGAACATGGAGGCAAGACCATTATCATAGAAATCAAAGTCATTTATTCCCCGTTAGATTACAACATCCTCTTCAGACGTAGATGCATGTATTCCATGAAGGTAGTTGCATCATCTATTTTCTGCACAATGTTGTTCCCCCATAATGGGAAGATAGTCACCATTGACCAGTTAACACACTGTGAGCCCAATCATTCCTACAAAATTGATAATGTACTCCCCCTCGTATGGTCTAGTGTTGACATCTCATCAATTTTTGACATCAGACAAGGGATATTTCAAGACCCCTCCCTTGCAGGTTCTTAGCACCGATATCCTCCCATTACCCTACCTTTCAGGTCCACACAAGTATGTGTCGTTACCTCAAATGGGATTGAAATTCCAGACGAATATCCCCTCGACAAACATGCCACCCCAATCATTTTAGAGACCTCAACGTTATTATCGGGTCTTAAACAGATGTCAGGTTCCTTATGCCCCACCCACCCATCATCTAAAACCAAAAGATTCTTATAGGTCACATGGTTTCACCCAACAATACCAACAAAGGGGGAAATAAGAAAAACAAAGGAAAAAATCAACATCGTATGCAATCACCATGCATTCTTTGTGCAACGATTAGACACCTAACCAACCTTTTCCCTGTGTTACCTTAACTACGCCATCTAATTCAGTTTCTCAAAGTATCCCCCCTACTCCCTACCCCTGCAGTGGCACCTACCCCAGTTGAATCCTCTTCCATGAAGAAGAAGGACCTACATACCAACCACACATGTTCCATATGCTCAGAATATGGTCATTATTCACATCACTTCCTGACTCTCCCTAAATTCTAGGAGACTTTGATAGTCGTAAGAAAAACACCAATGTTAGAGTCTTCCCAATCTACCCCCAATGCTACTAGCACTCAAACCATTTACTATGTATATACATCAGTAAATGAATGCTTGTGAAACCCATGTGTGTTATGTTACAAAATGGATCTTACACATACAGGTTCCCACTCATTATTGAAGGACATGTGCACCATAAGGCTTCCATCCCAACCATTGCAACACAAGTTCAACTCCCATTGGACTAGGCTCAGGAAATTTCCCCTCCCGAAGATCAAATCATACCCCTCCCACAGCCAAACCTCTTTCCTTTAACCCCTCTATCCATACCCATTCCAAAACTATCAAAATATTTACCACCAAACCCACCCAATTCACCAGTAAGTATTATGCCTGACATTTTGCTTCCTCCCGTCACTCACTATCCAAACACATGTTTGGAAATATGTTGTATTTCATCTAGTGAAGTGGACCCATCCCTATCCACCACACTAGGAGTGACTGAGGTTACCCCATCTATGTCTTGTCCCACTTCCATAGACAATGACATCATCACCGTTATACCTCAAACATTGGGCGTGTTGGGTGCAAGCCTATTTTGAGAAGGAAGGTTATTTTGGGCATAGGCCTATTTTTGGAAAAAAGATCTATTATGGGAAAGATCTTATTTTGGAAATGAAGACCTGATTTTGGAGTGCGTGCAACAGATGGAAAGAAAGAAGAATGTAGAAAAAGAAGGAAAAGCAACATGCAAGAGGAAAATCAACGTGGTGCACAGGCAGAAAATCCTAACCATAATAAGGTTAGGATTTTTTATAAGGATTGTAACGATTATAAGCCTGAAAAATAGTATAAACAAGAACCTAGGAGGTCTAGGTTATAGGTTGGTCGAGTGGATAAATATTGTTGATAATTGTTGTTGAAATATGTTGAGGTGTAGAAGAGTCGAATAAGATAGATTTTGAGGGTTAGGTCATAGGCTGAGGAGCCTAGTGAGATATAGTTTTCCTCATAGAGGTTCCCTAACCGCATCATGATTGTATGATTAAATATGTAATGCGCATAGCACTAGATTTTTCAACATATTAAATAAAATAGCAAAGAATCCAAATATGTGTGGGCGAAGCCCTAAGAGGGGGTGAACCATGGTAAAACTTGTGTTTTGTGTGATGGTTCTTGAATGTTTACCTTCTTTGAATGATTAGTTTATGAATGAATGAACAATTAGATGTATTGGCATGCATGCATAAGGATAAAAGATAAATGAATCTTAGAATTACTTTAATCAAGAACAAGTTTAATGCATAAATAAAGATAGAATGCACTCCCATATCCCCACTCATTCCTAAGCTGCAAACACCTGGGTATTGTTGTCACCCATAGATATATCTCGGGTGAGACTGTGTTATGCACAAAGTGCGCAGCATTGCCTTCTAGTTTACCAAGAGAGCTGATAGTTTTAGAGGGTTTTGTTGGAAACTTGTTCAAATTTGAACCTGGGTCAACCCAAGAGGAAGTAAGAAGTCAAAGATATAACCAAAAAATGGTTATGTTGTCGGTTGGAACTACAATGTGATGCAAGAGCATCGTCATCAATGTTCAATGAGGCTAAGTGGAGGACATCTCAACATCCAGCATGCACATTCAAATTGTTTTGGATCCCAAGGGGAGTGTGTCATTTACTATTTTGAAAGTGTTGAAATTAAAATCCCTTTAATGTTTTGAGGCTTGAGCCATTGATCAAGATCGCAGGAGATTGTAATCACCTTAAATAGATATAGGATTGTACAGATATTGAGAATCGACTCATATATGGGTTGTAATTATCCATTTATAGTAATAAACCTTAGTGGTAGAATGCTTTAATTATGATGTGAAAGCACTAGAGTAGTCAGAAGGAAGGATCGAGAATCCCCTCCATGTATAAATGTATGTAATATATGCCTAAAAGAGGCTCATGAGAATTGTTATTTTTTACTGAAGTTTATTTGTTATTTTTCTGAAGAAGAGAAGTTGAGAGTTGCAAGAACTTTTTGTAAATGTTTTACTGAAGTAATATAAAGGAGGAGGATTGCTTCCAAACCCTGAGTTTTCATATCTATGAAATAATTGGGTAATGTTATACTATCTATTTTTTGTGTTTATATGCTCATGTGTGCATTTCATGGTTAATTAAATGAACCTTTGATGTTTTATAAGTTTCAATTGTTTCTCTTCTGAAATCATGATGCAAGTAGTGCATAGTGGCCACACAAGGAGTGTGAAGGAAAGTCATTTTCAGACTCAATAGATCAGGAGAGATAGAGTCAATTTCATAGAGTGAGTGCAAGGAGTGCACATATACTCTAATAAGTATAAAATTTCGAAGGTAAGACCCGTGCAATGTGTGCACGGGGCCAAAACTTAGTGAAGTGTTGAAAACTTCTCAAGGTGAGCAAGCGCAAGGAGTGCATGGGAGATTTTCTAAGTATCAATCTTAGGAGAAGTAGAGAAAGGTGTGTGCCCAAGCCTAAGTCCTCTTAAGTTGAAAAATATTAGGAAGGGTAACAAGATTTAACTCTCGAAAGAAATAATTCCTTTTGTTTGGAGGACAAGTGGATGAGATCCGTTCGGAGGGAACCAAGATCTTTCGTGATTGTCAAATTTGGAGAAGGTGTGTGGGTGATAACAATTGAATTCTTTTGGACTTTGCGATTTCAAAAATTTTTGGGTAAGTGTTGTAGAGGAAACAATTTCCTGCAATCCTGGGATCCAAATTTAACCTAGACCATCCATTGGCTAGGACACGTGTCTGTAGTTCAAGCGTGGTTTGGAAGACTAGCTATCTAGAATATTTAAGGTGTGGTTGCAAGAGTGTGCAAGTTTCCCCGATATACTAAGGCTGGAGAGAATCCTGACCATTGGCATCGGGGCCACATGTCATAATATTTCCATCTATTCAAAAGTCTGGCAGTCTAGGGAAACGGAGGTGTAAATTGTTTTGAGTTGAGAACTCCTGAAGGTGAGAGTAGATCTCAACCGTCAGTTGAGAAGGACACATGGCTAGCGGATCCAAACCTCACCCATTCAGCGTTTGGATATTTGGAGTTTCATATTGCAAAGACCCCCGAAGGCCTAAAGACCAGAGTGGATCCAGACCACCCAATCATAAGGATGCATGGACCATTGATTGAGACCCCTTCATGAGTTCATTAGTTCGACACTCCGAAGGATTTGAGTTGTTTTGTTTTGGAAGGATCTGAAGCTTGAAGTGCAGAGTAAAAGTCAATCGTTGATCTCAGGTGAGCACTAGCCATCCGATCCATGAGTTTGGAGTTTACACGTTCGGGGGTATTACGGGTTGGATCAAATAAAACTCTTTAATCCTGAGGTCTCGAAATATCTATGAACCGTAGATCTCGGTGCATGTTAAGATTCATTTATCTCCACCGTAGTTCGGTTGTTCATGAATTCAGCGTTCGGGAAGATTGTTTTGTATTATAGTTGGAATTCCTGAAGCCCAGAGCTCTGAAGTGGCAGAATTCCTACTGTTTATGATATTTATCCCACGTACTTGGCCTGAGGTGACGTCGATTTCTCCGCGGACTAGATAAGACCATCACGAAGTTGAATTTTCTCTTAGGTAAAGGGAAGAAGGCCTATGGCACATAGTTTTGAGGGTTTAGATAGGACCCAAGAGATAATTCATCTCCCTACTATGAACGATCCTAGATAAGGAGGTCACATGATCCCCAAGAGGTGGTGGGGGTTTGCATTAGTTGGTATCAGATCTAGAATTAAGCTATGTGTGAAAAGAAAACTTGGAACCATGCCGCTGAGAAGACGCAGACATAGACCAGTGGTCAATACATACATGGAAGAGGAGATGAGAAAACTTCATGCAAGGTTGGATGTCATGGATACATCTCAAAGAAGAGCACCTGATGTTCATGACGTTAGTGAAAGTGAAAATGAATATGTGGAAGTAGAAGAAGTTGTAGGAGAACAAGCAACAGAGGAGCGACTGCTGAGAGTTGTTGTCAAGCTGGGAACTAGAGCCAAAATAGAAGTCCCAATGTATGAAGGAAATTTAAATATGGAAGAAATGCTTGGTTGGTTAAGTTCTTTAGAAAAGTACTTTGACTATGAGGAGAATGATTATGAGAAGAATGTAAAGCATGCAGTAACCATATTGAAGGGACATGCAACTTTATGGTGGGATGAATTGCAAGCTGACAAAAGGTGCAAAGGTAAGTCTAAAATTACTAATTGGGATAGGATGGTATCTAAATATAAAGCTAATTTCATACCCAAGGATTATCAAGTAAATATTTTCAGGAAGTTACAGAATCTAAGATAGAAATGTTTGTCATTGAAAGAGTACACCGAAGAGTTTTACAAGTTGAACATAAGAGTGGGACATAGGGAGAATGATGAAGAAAAAGTTGTCAAATACATTAATGTCCTGATATATGAAATATAGAATGAGATTAGCATGATGACAATGAGAAATATGGAAGATGCTTAGAAGGTATCCCTGAAGGCAGAAGAAAAGTTGTCAAGGAAGCAGATTCAATGAAACAGAGGAAAGATTCCTAACAGTGGAAGAGAAACCGTCAGAGAAAAGTTCTAGAATCCTAGAGAAAAAGATAGAAGATATCACAGTCAGAAAAATAGAGGATGAAGTTCTAGAGGAGGACACTATGGAGGAAGAAATTATTTTCCCAAAGGAAGAGGAAGAGGAAAAGGAGGAGAAGTGAAGTGTTATGCATGTGGAAAAACATGACACGTGTCTTGGGAATGTTCTGAGTGGAAGAATATAGGAGGTGGAGAAGCTCACATTTATGAAGCGCGGAAGAAGAATGTGGAGACAGAGATGAAGGCAAAAGTGGAAAAAGAAGGAAGATCACTCATGATGAGGAAAGTACTCATAAATATAGATAAAGAGGCACTAGAACCAATCCATAGGAACAATTTGTTTAGAACTGCTTTCATGACCAAAGATAGGGTATGCAAGGTGACCATAGATAGTGGAAGTATTGATAACTTGGTATCCATGGAGATGGTGGAAAATATAAAGTTAGAGACAACTTCACATCCAAATCCATACAAGGTGTCGTGGTTGTAGAAAGAAATCAATTCATAGTAAGTCGACAATGTAAAGTTGAGTTTAAAATAGGTGGTTATAAGTATGAAGTTCTTTGTGATGTTATACTCATGGATGTTTGTCATGTTCTATTGGGAAGACCGTGGCAATATGATAGGAATGCCATAAATGATGGGAGTAAGAACACTTATACCCTTGAGAAGAATGGGTGTAAACATATGTTGCTTCCAATATAATATAAAGGAGTCAATGTGGAATTTAGTCCTAGTATACTTCTCATGAGTGGGAAGGAACTCTTGAAAGAAGTCAAGAAAGACTAGAAATTACAGTTTGTTGTTGTAGGTAAGTCGAGAGTGATTCTCACAAGCACTTCTATGAATGATTTACCTATAGAAGTCCAATATTTATTGGATAAGTTTTTTTATATTGTGGTGGATGAATTACCTCACTCTTTACCACCCATCAGGATTATCAGTCACGATATTGACCTTATTCCAGGAACAAGTTTTCCAAATAAAGAAGTATACATATTGAACCCTCGAGAGAATGAAGAGGTCAAGAATCAATTCCAAAGTTATTTGATAAAGGTTTGATCATGGAATGTTTGATCTTGTGCACAGTACCAACTATATTGAGTCCAAAGAAGGATGGAGGTTGGAGAATGTGCACAGATTCTAGAGCCATCAACAATTTAACCATTAGGTATAGATTTTCCTTACCTAGAATGGATGTTTTAATGGATTGCTTGAGTGGATCTAGTTATTTTTATAAGATAGAATTGAAGAGTGGTTATCATCATATAAGGATGAGAGAGGGAGATGAATGGAATATAGAATTCAAAACAAATGAAGGATTGTATCAATGGCTTGTTATGTTGTTTGTCTTAACAAATTCCCCGAGTACATTTATGAGGTTGATGAATGAAGTAATCAAAGACTTTCTTGGTAAGTTTGTGATTTTTTATTTATATTACATTATAATCTTCAGTAGGACTGAAGAGGAACATTTGAGACATTTGAAGATGGTGTTGAGGAGGTTGCAGCAGAAGGATTTGTTGGTGAATTTGAAGAAATGTTGTTTTATGAAAACAGAACTTGTATATTTGGGGTTTGTAATCTCTTCAAATGAATTGAAGATGGATCCAAAAAAGGTGAGGGAAATAAGATATTGGCCTTCTCCAAGAAGTGTGTTCGAAGTAAGAATTTTTCATGGGTTGGCGAGTTTTTACAAGAAATTCATTAGGAATTTCAGTAGTATTTATGAACCTATATTGGACACCATAAAGAAAGAGAATAAATATTTTAATTGGATGGAAGAGGCTGAGAATGGATTTAGAGTGTTAAAGACAAAGATAATAGAACAACCTATTTTAGTTATACCATATTTTAAGAATATTTTTCAGGTAAAATGTGATGCTAGTGGAGTGTCCATTGGCGCAGTTTTAAGTCAAGACAATAAGCATGTTGCTTATTTCAGTGAGAAGTTGAATGATGTTAAGAGGAAGTATTCCACATATGACAAGGAGCTTTATGTTTTAATACAATCTTTGAAAAAATGGAGGCATTATCTTATCCCGAAGAAGTTTGTTTTATATACTGACAATTAGGCTTTGTAGTTTATAACTAGACAAGAGAAATTGAACCAGAGACATGCCAAATGGATAGAATTCATGCAAAATTTTACTTTTGTTATTAAGAATATTAGTGGAAGCACTAACAAAGTTGCAGATTCTTTGAGTAGATGTTTGATCTTGCAGGAATTCGACGTGGATACATTGGGGTTTGAACACCTCAATGAGATGTATCAAGAAGACCCTAATTTCAAGGAGGCTTATGAAGCATGTGAGAACCCTTTGTTAAGGGACATGAATCAATGGATGGATTATCTTATCCAAGGTGGATTTTTATTCAAAGGAAGTCAATTTTGTATCTCGAAATGTTAAATGAGGGACAATTTTCTAAAAGAGAAACATAATGGACGTTTGGATGGACTCTTTGGCCATGATAAAACATATGCATAGTTGAGTTCTTCATATCTTTGGCCAAGAATTAGGTATGATGTGAAGAAGTTCATGGACAGATGCAGAATATGCCAATATTCCAAAGGAAAGCAATAGAACACTAGATTGTATCAACCATTTCCTATTCCAAACAGGTTGTGGGATGTTATAAGTATGGATTTTGTTCTAGGATTGTCAGGAATATAGAGAGGAAATGATTCAATATTTTTGGTGGTTGATAGATTTTTGAAAATGGAACATTTCATACCATGTCAAAAAACCAGTGATGTTACTCATAGGGTGAATTTGTTTTTCAAGGAAATTGTGAGATTGCATGGGTTGCCCAAAAGCATAATTTCAGACAAAGATACTAAATTTGTGGGACACTTTTGGAGGACCTTGTGGAAGAATTTGGGGAAATGTTTGTCTTTCAGTTCAACATAGCATACTCAGACAGATGGACATACTGAGGTGGTGAATTGAAGTTTAGGGAATTTGTTAATAATTTTGGTCACTGAACATAACTTCCAGTGTGATCAAATTCTTCCCCAAAAAGAGTTTGCATATAATGACTCACTAAATAGGAGTACTAGTAAGAGTACATTACAGATAGTATATGGAATGAATCCAAGAGGAATTTCAGAGTTAAGAGACTTGGGGAAAGATGAATTCTAAAGTGTGGGGGTAGAGGATTTTCCTGTAGAAATGCAGAAGTTGCATGATCAGATCAAGGGACAGCTACAGGAAAGCAGCCAAAGATATAAGAGTCGAATAAACCATAGAAGAAGAGAGGTAAATTTTGAAATTGGGGATCAAGTCTTAGCACATCTGAGGAAGGAAATATTTCCAAAAGGGAAATATAACAAGATTATGATGAAAAAGATAGGACCTTGTAAGATCCTTAGAAAATTTGTTGCAAATGCTTATGACATTGAATTGCCCGAGGACATTGGAATATCACCAATATTTAATGTAGCAGACTTATGCCCTTATAGGATAGATGATACAGAAAGGACAGATGGTTAGGAGGATATTCATTGGAAGTGATAGATGCCCATAGCAGAGAAGCCATGGATAGAGAATATTTTAGATCAAAGGATTTTTAAGAATATTAAAAGAAAAATTTATTATGACTATCTGGTTAAGTGGAAATATCATCCAATACAAGATGCCAGTTGGATAACTGAGACTGATATCCAGAAGCATGGAAATACAGTGCAAGATCTCATGGAAAGGAGTCCATGAATCTTTTTGTCTAGAGGAGTATGATGTAGGAGCATCATCATCAACTTTCAATGAGGCCAAGTGGAGGACAGCTCAACATCCAGTGCATGCATTCAATCTGTTTTGCATCCCAAGGGGAGTGTGTCATTTAATGTTTTGAATGTATTGAAATTAAAATCCTTTAATGTTTTGAGGCTTGAGCCATTTTCGAGATCACAAGAGATTGCAATTGCCTTAATTAGCTATAGGATTGTACAAATATTGAGCATTGACTCATATCTAGGTTGTAATTATCCATTTATTGTAATAATCCTTAGTGGTAGAATGATTTAATTATGATGTGAAAGAAATAGAGTAGTCGGAAGGAAGGCTCGATAAGCCCCTCCATGTATAAATGTATGTAATCTTTGCCTAAAAGAGGTTGTTGAGAATTTTTATTTGTTGTTGAACTTTATTTGTTATTTTGTTGAAGAGAAGTTGAGAGTTGCAAGAACTCTTTGTAAATGTTTTGTTGAAGTAATAAAAAAGAGGAGGATTGCTTCCAAACCCTTAGTTTGCATACATATGAATTAATTGGGTAATGTTATACTATATATTTTCTGTGTTTATATGTTTGTGTGTGCATTTCATGGTTAATTGAATGAACATTTGATGTTCTACAAGTTTCAATTATTTCTCTTCTGAAATCTTGGTGCAAGGAGTGTGAAGGCATAGTCGTTTTCAGACTCAATAGCTCAGGAGAGATAGAGTGAATTTCATAGAGTGATTGCAAGGAGTGCACATATACTCTACTAAGTATAAAATTTCAAAGGTAAGACATGTGCAAGGTGTACACAGGGCCAACACTTAGTGAAGTGTAGAAAAAGTCTCAAGGTGAGCAAGCGCAAAGAGTGAGTGGGAGATTTTCTAAGTCTAAAGCTCAGGAGAAGTAGCACAATGTCGGAACCCAAGCCTAAGTCCTTTGATGTTGAAAAATCTCAAGAAGGGTATCGATATTTAACTCTCGAAAGAAAGAATTCCTTTTGTTTGGAGGACAAGCAGACGAGATCCATTCGGAGGGAACCAATATCTTTCATGATCATCAGATCTAGAGAAGGTACGTTGGTGATAACCCTTGAATTCCTTCATACTTCATGAGTTTAGAATTTTTTGGGTAAGTGTTGCAGAGGAAAAACATTTCCTAAAGTCCCAAGATCTGAAGTTAATCTGGACCATCCATTGGCCAGGACACGTTTCCACATATCAAGCATGATTTAGAATACCGGCTATCTAGAAGATTTAAGGTGTGGTTGCAGGAGCATGCAAGTTTCCTGAATCTCTGAAGGTCGAAGAGAATATTGATCATTGGCATTAGGGCCACATGTCAAAATATTGCTATCTATTTGGAAGTCCAGAAGTCCGGGGGAAAGGGAGGTGTAAAGAGTTTTGAGTCGAGAACTTCCAAAGGCCAAAGTAGATCTCAACCGTCGGTTGAGAAGGAAATGTGGATAATGGATCTAGCCTTTTCCCATTCAACATTAGGTGATTTTGGAGTTTGATATAATGAAGACCCTCAAATACACGAAGCCTAGAGTGGATCCATACCACCCAAATGTAAGGACATGTGGACCGTTGATTGAGACCCCTTCATGAGTTTGCCAGTTTGGCACTCTAGAGGATTTGAGGTGTTGTGTTGTGGAAGGCTCTGAACCCCTGGGTGTAGATTAAAATTCAACCATTGATCTGAGGTGAGTGCTAGCCATCTGATCCATGAGTTTGGAGTTCACTAGTTCATGGGTATTGTGGGTTGGAGGAGGGAAGACTCCCGAAGCCTGAGGTCCCGAAATATCTGTGAATCATAGATCTCGACATACATTAAGAGTCATCGATCTCCACCATAGTTCATTTATTCATGAATTAAACATTCAATAAGGTTGTTGATTATTATAGTTGGAACTTCTGAAGCCCGGAGCTATCAAGTGGCAGAGTTCCTACTATTTAAGATATTTAGCCCACGGACTTGGCCCAAGGTCATGTGGATTTATCTGCAGACTGGATAAGAACCTCGCGAACTTGAATTTGCACACAGGGGAAGGGAAGAAGGAATTTGGCACATATTTTTGAGGGTTTAGAGAGAACCTAAGAGTTAATACAGCTCCCTATTGTGAATGATCCTAGACTGGGAGGTCACGCGATCCCTTGGAGGTGGTGGGGGTTTTCATCACAAGGGATTGAGTGGATGAGATCCATGGAAGAAATGCACAGAGAATGAAACTATAGAAGGAAATTTTCAAGACATGGAATCCAACAAAGGATGAGATCGAAAGATGGTTGAAAAAAAAGGAACTTGAGTTTGTGTAGAAGGATAACAGAAACCCCAAGTTAACACCATGCAAATATCTCGTCAAATACGTGTTTAGCGACCTGCATGAGGCATTTTTTTGTGATTTCCCGCATTTGTTGCAGGAGTGGTTATTGAGTTTAAAAGATAGCCACCCTACAAATAGAATTAGATAACTGGAGTGGAACCTTGTGGACATCGCGCAGTTACAGCAAGTTAGTAACAAATTCACGCGCGTAGTAGATTTATGGTTAGAAATTATTTTTGTAGGGTTTATCACCGAATTTTCAGTAGATACCACGAAGTCTTACACTACAGAAGATAAATATTCTTTAAAGGGACCCAAAGGTAGGTACATCAAATCATTGTATACTTCAATCAATATTGTATTTTATAACAACAGTGAGATTACCATGGAATTAGATAGCTAGACTTCCCTGCGTGCATGGAGGAAGGGGGGAAACACTGACAGGAAGCTGAGAAATGGAGGAAGACATGGATAAGGGAAATAATAAAGAGGCTATGGACCCAATCATGATGGACGAAGACCATATAAAGCAGATAATGGAAAAAGCTAAAAAGACACGCAATGGAGTACCCTACCAATATAATATGAATAACAAGAAGAGAGCCATAGCTGATAGAGAGGGATTGGAAAGTGATGAAGAAGAGGTATAGGATCTCTATACTGTGGATCATATTGAGTAAATACTACATGAAACATATGAAAGGAAAAAAGGAGGTCCAAGGGAAATAACAGAAGGCAGAACTCCAATCCATATCACCATCAGTGTGGAACCTACAACCCCATGTGCAACTAACATACCAGAAAGAACATCAACGTTTAGATAATCGAATTTTAGTGGAAGAAAATAAAAAGGATAGGGATCCAATCAAGGAGATGCAAATGGAGGATCAATTTCAGGAAGTAATAGTGAAATATCTACACCGCACGTAGGTAGTAGTTCAACATAGTTTAAAATGGTAGGATATGATCCCACGATCAGGTTACCATAATTTTGAGGAGAGCATCAGAGGACCCTGAAAATAACCTATTCATCTGTGAGAATATTTGGGAAGAAAAGAAGATCACAAATGAGGACACAAATCTCGAGCATTCAAAAATCACACTGAGAGATTGCACATTGGACTGGTACATGAGTCTAGATGTAAACATTCCACCAAGAGTAACAAAGACTATCACAGGTGTGAAAAAACTACTAATAAATAAATTTCAGAAGCCCAGCTCAGAAGACCAGTATATGAATGAAATGATTGAAATCGGGAAGAAACCAAGTGATTATGTTTGGGATATTGATCATAGGTTTAAGCGTCTAAAAGTTAAGTTGAAATATGAAATGACTGACATGCAACACATGCATTTATTTATGAACCCCCATTTATTTGTGAACTCCCACAGAGATTGATTTGTTACCACATTTGAAATACCCTTTAAGATAGTAGAAGTCCCAAACTCAGGCAGAGGCTCTGCAAGCAGAATTAAAACTGGAAGAGAACCCGTATCAGTAGATAGATCCACCAATAGAGGAGTTGAAGGAGGATTTGAATAATCTAACATTTCAACTTAACCAAAATAAGGGTAAAGAGAAAAGAGAAGTTGTTTGGTGTACCCTATGCAGGACAAAAGGATGCCATAAGAACAAATGTCCAACTTTTACGTAGTATATGGAGACAGGGATGACAAACCCATTTCCAATAGGAGGACCATGGTGTGATATTTATGAGACACATGGGCATGATCCATATCATTGTCCAATGATGCAAAAATATAAGACAGTACCAAAAAATTCATATCGCAATTTTTGAAAGTCAGTGGGTCGCGATGATAAAGATTGTAGGATGATGGATCCGATGAGAGAAAGAAATTTAGATACTTATAGGGTGGAAGAAGAAATGATTATAGGACAAGATACACCTCATTTAATCTAGGTACCACCACCATACAATAATATGCAGTAGCAGTACAACATTCTGCAGCTGCAGAATAATAATGTGCAGCCTTGGTATAACCCCACGCAATATAACTAGGTACCTCAATACAATGTGCCACAAGGAGATCGAGGTGGATATAGAGGTGGAGGACAAGGCAGAGGAGTATTTGGGCAAGGCAGAGGACCAGTAGTGTACCAAAATTGCCAACAATCAGGACATTATGCAAGGGAATTTCCACTCCCACGAGCAACATTTATGTAGTGTCACGCAACAAATCATGACACAGAATATTGTCTGACACTCTTGGGGAAGATCCAAGAAAAAAAGGAACTAGAAAAACTAGAATGTCCAGTGAATTTTTGCAGCAGCCAGGGATGATGGAAGAAACATAAATATAGTCACTCGAGGATGATCCAAAACAGGAAATGATGTAGTAAAACAAGATCTAGTGCAATACCAATGGGTTAAGAAGAATATTGAACCATGGAAGAAATTTGACACACAGAAGGAAAATGAAACATTTAAGGAAGCTAGACAGGAGTTTCTCAAGCTGAATGTTGCATTTACATCAGTCGCACAGCAACTTGAAAATCCACCAATATATGGGATGCCATTTTCAATGGACCATACCAATGAAGGACAACCTCTAGAGCAAGTAAGTACCATAAATACTTTTCTTCAATCTTGTGTTAAGTTATTGAATGACCCATGATTTGTTAAGGTTTTACAAGAAATTCTATAAAATTGTAACACCAAGGTGGAAGGAAAGTTGGAACAAAAAAAAAACCAATCATATCCATACAAGAAGAAGGACAAGCAGAGAATTCATACTGAATTCTAACATTGGGGATTTCAATATGGGATATATCATATTGGACTTAGGATCAGAAGTAAATTTATTACCTAAGAAGACATGGTAGTGTATGGAGGAACCTACCTTAGTCTATTCACTTATCTAGTTGAAATTAGCAAATCAACATAGAGTATTACCAATTGGAAGGCTTAAAGCTGTGACAATAGATTTGGATGGAGTGCACACTATGGCATATTTTGAAGTAATAGAGATAGTAGTTGGCACAACACCTTACCCAGAATTGCTTGGATTGGATTGGGAATTTGATAACCAAGATATAATCAACCTAAAGACAAGAAAAATGACTTTTTAATTAGGGGAATATCGATTCACTTCACCATTGGATCCATCAGAAGGAGAAAGGTTTGTAGAACCCACTTGTTTGGATCTAGAGGAAATAAACTAGTTGTACCGAACCACCGTGTGAGAAGAGGATTATGTTAACCCAACTGTAGATGGGGTACTTAGCTGGAGAATCATTAAATCATGTGATTTTGACTCAGATACATGTTAGGAGAATTGGAAACAATGATTACATGAAGTTTCCACAAGGAGGTGCGCAAGAATAGACTGCACAGTAAGATGGGTTGGTACAGAGATAAGAGAACCTCACAGTTTTCATGGATTAAATGACTTAGAGGAATTTTTTACAAAATATAAAGAGAAAGTACTATAAAATCATAGTCTCTTATCCCTAGATATTTCACTCAATGAAACACCTGCAAGATGGTGGGGTGCACACAAAGAAACCATTCAAGACTAGTATCAGGGTAAAGAACTACTGTGCATTAGATTTGGCGCAGAGAATGGGAGCAATAAAATGTAGACGTATAATGGACAGGGAACACCAGTGGAACACTTGGAGAAGTGCAAGGCACAGTGGAGGATGACACCACTAGAGGAATAGCCTCATCACTTTATCCATACATTGGAAGGAATCCTAGGGAACTGGTATATAGACCAGAAGATTTGTAGAGGCACTACAAAATGGACAATATTACAATAGAATTTTGTAGTAACCTTCTAGTTTGAACATGAGAACCCCAACATGGATTCAGTGTTGAAGTTGATAAAGGGAATAATATTTAGCAATGAACCAGAAGTTGAAATCATGACAGAGTATCAGCAACATAACAGACAGACAATAAAAGAGTTACTCTCATGCTATCATGTTGAAGAGGAAGCACCAGATGAAGATGATCTGTGCAATATTCAGATTATAGATATTTAAGGAGAACGAGAGGTGGAAGGTCCATATCTAGAATCAAAAGTATGTGTTGCAGTAATCAAAGTTAATAAATTCAATATTGGGACAAACGACAATCCTAAAATGGAAATTATTGGAGATTATTGGGATGAGAAAATAGTAGAAATAATAGCAGAGTTATTATGAGAATACAGTGACCTATTTCCAAAAACCTTCACGGAGATGAAAGGAATGGAAAGGGAGCTATTTGAGATGAATATACCCCTCAAACCTAAGGCTAGACCTATCAGGAAAATACCCTACAGAATGAATCCAGTGTATAAGAAAAAAGTGAAAGAAAAAATTGACAGAATGTTGGAAGTTGGTATCATAGAACCAATAGAGGAATATGAATGTATCATTCCACAAGGGGGGATAAGCATTTATGTAGATATGAGAAAACTTAATGATTCCTCCTTACATGACTCTTTCCCTACCCCTTTTACAGATGAGGTCTTAGAGAATGTGGGAGGCCAGGAAGCATATTCATTCACATATGGATTCTCAGGTTACCATTGGATATAAATAGATCCAGAAGATAGGTATAAGACTACTTTTTTTATAGAACAGGGATCCTACCAATATACGTTCATTCCATTTGGGCTGAAGAATGCACCAGCCATATTTTCAAGAGTAGTCATAGCTACTTTTAAGGAATTAAACATCAGTTTTTAGAAGTATATATGGATGACTGGATTGAATATAGTCTGTTAAAGGACCATGTAGAAGTGATAAGAGTAATGTTGGAAAGATGTAGGCAATGTCAGATATCATTGAATATCAAGAAATGAATTTTTGGTACACCTTTTGGAATATTGTTGGGACATATAGTGTGTAAACAAAGTTTACTAGTGGGCCCTTATAAGATTGCAGTCATTGTAAATTTACCACCACCAAAGTCAGTGCGCCAGTTAAGAGAAACACTGGGACATACAGACTTTATAGGAAGTTTATAGAGGGGTATGTGTAGATTACTATACCAAAGGAGAAACTATTAAATAAGGACACCATATTTCAATGGAATGAGGACTGTCATCAAGGATTAGACACTTTAAAACAAAAGATGGTAAGAACACCTATACTAGTATTTCCAAATTGGGAAAAGACAATTCACGTGCATGTAGATGCATCATCCAAAGCACTTGGATAAATTATGGCATAGCCAAGTGTAGGGGACTTAGACCATCCTATATCCCTTACAAGAAAAAAGTTATGAGAATCAGAGAAGAACTACAACACCACAGAAATAGAAGGCCTAGCCATGGTATATGCACTTCAGAAATTCAGGCTCTATTTATTAGGTAAACACTTTAAAATGTTCACAAACCATTCTTCCCTCAAATATCTAGTCAACAAGCCAGTGTTGGGGGGGAGGATATGTAGATGGATATTATTATTTCTAGAATTTGATTTTGAAGTGATAGTCAAACCAAGGAAGCTAAATGCAAGACCTAATCACCTTTCAAGGGTAACTAATGGAGAAGAACCTACTAACTTGGAACACAACTTCCTTGATGCATAGTTAGTTTTAGTATAGGTAGTTGATGAATACTTCATTGATATTATTGAATACTTAAGCACAAGGTTTGTGCCACAAGATTTTAGCACTGTGTAGAAGAAAAATCTGGTAGTCAGAACTTCACACTATCAACTTATTGCAAGACATTTATACAAAATGGGCGCAGATAGAATTTTGAGAAGGTGTGTATTAGAACATGAAAGGCTCGGAATTTTGGAACAATATCATGAAGGTATAGTTGTAGAACACTATGTAGGTAAATCTACCATGCAGAAGGTATTGTGCACAGGATTATGGTGGCCAATAGTCCATAAATATGCCAAGGAATATTGTCAGAAATGTGATGTCTGTTACAGGGTTGGAAAACCCAACAGAAGGGATGATATGCCTCTAATAACACAAGTGACTCTGTAGGTATTTGAAAAATGGGAAACAGACTTTGTGGGACCTATTAACCCACCAAAAAAAAGGTCAGGAGCTAGGTATATCATTATTGCGAGTAAATACTTAACAATATGGGAAGAAGAAGCACCAGTCAAAGACTGTAGCGCAGAGACAACATCACACTTCTTGTTTGAGCAAGTGATCACCAGATTTGGATGTCCCAGGATTTTGATGAGTAACCAGGGAAATCATTTTATCAATGATACCATTAGAGATATGATTGAGGATTTTGAATTCTATCACCAAAAGAGTACACCATATCATCCCAGGGAAAATGGGACAATCAAAGCCTTCAACAAGATTTTGAAAAATGCTTTAACTAAAATATGCAATGTCAATAGGGATGATTGGGACTTGAATATACCAACAATATTATGAGAATATATGGCCACATGTAATAAGTTGATAGGACATACACCATTTATATTGGTGTATGGACAAGAAGCAGTGGTGCCAGTAGAATTTCTAGTACCCAGTCTGTGCATAGTCGCAATTACCAACATGACAGAAAGAGGTGCAATATAGGATAGGTTAAGTCAACTAATGGAAATGGAAGAGGACAATATTTTGGTATGATTTCACCAAGAATTACATAAAGCAAGAGACAAATCCTGGCATGATAAACATATTAAAAAGAAGAGTTTTAAGGAGGGAGACCTAGTCTTTCTCCATGACAGTAAATTTTTCCAACACCCTGATAAGTTTAGAATGCATTGGCTAGGGCCATATGAAGTAAATACTATCATAGATGGGGGATTTGTATAGCTAAAAGACTTGGGAAGAATAATACTAAAAGAAATGATCAAAGGTATTCGACTGAAACTGTACAAGGATAGTCAACCTACTAACCCCTAAAAGTTACAGTGCAGTGAGAAAGGCATGTATATAGTGTACTATAGCAAATATTAGGACAGAGAAATGATAAAAATAAATAAAAAGGGGAAAAAGAAAAGAAAATGAATACAAAAATAGAAAAAGGAAGAAAAACACAAAAAGATGTAGAAGTGGATTGAACCACAATAATGTGTGGAAAAAGTCGCTCACAGTAATTATTGCGCGACAATATCGAAAGACAACGCACAAGAAAAATTACACTCAGTGAAAATTCATGCAAAGAGTGAAAAATAAATACGATCGGGTCTATAAAAGGAAGAAAGCATGTGTTTATTCAACACTAATGATTTTTTAGCATAGAGTAAAATACAAAGAGCGTGCCCTAGCTAGAATTTTATGAATAAGAAAGCAAGTGTGTGAATTCGAGAGAATATGACCCAACCGAAGTTTGACACACCAGGATAGTATGTACGGGTTACTTGGCAAGGTCAGAGGCACAAGGAAAGAATGATACGGCCCAAAAACATTTTCGAGTTGGAAGATTTCGCCACCTCGAACACATAATTGATCAGCCCAAAATGAATTGAAGAGGAAACATCGATATCATATCAAGGTGATATAGGGAAGATTTTCAGGGACCGGGATGGTATTCTGAACCCTAACCCTAAGACGCTCATGAATCTTGATGAAACAATGGGACCGCAATAGACCCACAAAGGAGAGGAAGTGTTGGTCGAGGATATCACTGACAAAAAATATTTTGAGAGGGAAGAAGAGGATGCAGACACAGTAGAGAAAGGACCATCTATTGTGGGATAGAAAATAAAGGCGCGAGACTCCATGGATATCACACTCTCGTATCTCCTGGACGCAATGATCACTCTGGATGATATGTTTGGAAAGGTATCCAAACTTAGATACTCTGACCACGATGTGTGTGACATGACCAAATTCCCAGATTTGGTCGAAGAGTCTTATTTATCAAACATAGGGGAAATTGGACCCCTGGTTAAACCAATAATGGAGCCTACACACTGGATAACGGGGTTGTATAACTCTAGCATCATGAACTTGTTGGATATATCGCATTTCAGGTGCAATAAAAACATCGAGATCTACATTAAACAACTAGTCACCTACATGAAGGCATAGTGTGGATGGATAGGCTAGTACAAATAGATGTGGCACTGATTTCCAAGATCACAGGACTATCTACATTTTTTTTGCAGCCAGAGGAATACTTGGATAACAAGGTGCGCAAGAAGGAAATCATAGATCTAGTTAAAGCACAGTTTGGCACCAGTCCAGGTAATAGGGGAATTCTGCTAAAGGATATCAATGACAATGCGACAAGGCTCACTAGCAAGCTTATGGCTTGCAAACTATTGAGGAAAATCCAAAAACAAGAAGTACCAGCATGATTTGTTGCAATAGTCGAGAAGTGCGCAAAAGGAGTAATGTTCAGCTGGGCACCATACTTATTGAACCAGTTTTTGGTAGATTTTCAATATGCACAGGATAATGGAACCGAGTTCCATTACTCCTGCCTGAGTATTATGATAACATTGGCAGGATAGCAAGAGAAAAAATTATTAACATTCCTGGATAGGAAGGTGAAATGTTATGTGGATAGATATGAGTCCCTTTGGCAGGCCAAGGATAACAAAAGTTTGCAAGCAAACAACATTGTTTTTGCAATGTTGCAGGAAGAAATACAACAACACACATGTAATGTATGGAGCATTCTTGTGGAGGTAATCTAGGAGATAGAAGGGATAGCCAAGTTCAAGTCATCTTGGCACCACATTTTGATCTAGTCCACAAGGGATCAAAAGAAGACATGGCTAGAAATGAATTATTGCATCACCAAGGAAGAGGTGGAATGGATAGTCAAAGACTGGCCTATGCAGTGGTAGCTGCCAGTATCAAAACTGACAACAAGTCTAGTCACGGAACAATCCTCCAGGCCTAAGGACAAGGCTGAAGAAGGTTCCTCATCAAGAAAAAATAGCCCAACCTATAATACTAGAAAGGTTGTAGCACAGAACCATCCAATCGGAAGCAGCATAGTACTGAAACAACCAAGGAGAAAAAAAACAGTGACAGGAATCTAGCCATAGACTAAAAAGGGGGATACTTCATAGGCTAGAGAAGAGAGGGTCCCGGGTACATAAAGTGGGGAACAACCCTCACAAACAATAAGGAATCCAACACAGTAAAAAGAGTCATGCAAGAAAAGAAAGTATGTCATAGAATACCCAGTCATCACCCTAACAGAGGATGATACGGAGTTAGTCATGAACAAGGTCCAACATGGGGGGAAGAAGTGATCTATATTGTAGAGGCACAACAAGAAAAGATCATGGCCAAGCTCATTGAGGTGCATGAAACTCTACAACAAGTACAGATTCAAGTAGCACCATAGGCCATAGCATAGCAATAGGATAAGACACAACGACCCTCTGCTCAGAAAGAAGGAGAGGAGACAACACAAATTGTATTACAAGGCAGGGAGACCTTTATAGTCACACACCAAGTGATCATACTAGATCAGGAGACTACATAGAAACCCATGGGAAATGTGGAACAATTGTAATTTTTCATGGAAAAAATACCCACCAAGTTACTATACGGACTCCAGGCCACCGTAATGAAAGAAGTGCAATCTAGTGCCCACACGGATGAAACCAAATTGGAGGTGGGTAGAGGAGTCGTTGAAATGATACAAATCACATGCAACCAACTAAATTTAGTGAAAGAGGAGGAGAAAGGATGCACAAATAAACTAGAACAAGGATTAATAGTGTTATACAATCGCTCCCGAACAGCGTGCAAGCACCTAAGAGGAGTGTAGAGGAGAATATCAACATCATCTCACAAACAATTGATAGATATAAGCAGGAAATTAAGGAGCTCAAATAAAGGCTCAATCATATGACTCCTCTCAAGGTTCGAGAATGGAGATTACAATAATCTACACTCGAGATAGTTGAGATGGAGAAAGAAGCAAGGGAATTATAGGAGTTGTTCAACAACCACACAAATATGGACTATCCTGGAAGAAGATAAAAAGGTCCAATAGTGGGAGAAAGAAGAGGATAGAATCAACATTGACATACAATAGCTAAAGCAATGGCAGAAAACAATGAGTATCACAGAGCGCTTGAAGGGCACTCAAGAAATGAAGAATCCGCAAAGAGAGTTGAAAACAGTGTAGACAAAGAAGCAAGAAAGACAAGTCAAATTGGAACCCCTCCAAGAAAAAGTAGCACAAATGATTGTGAAGTTTGAGGAAGAGAAGAAAAGTATGGCACAGGAATAGAGAGAGGTCACAACATTAATGCAGGAGGAGATAACAGAGTAATCAGTGGAGGTGCTAACAGGAAAAGTTATGCATATGAGGGAAAAAGGAATGGAACTAGCAGAAAAGTTCCACGGTTTGGATAGGGTAGTACAGAGAGTGCACACCACCTGAGTGGCTCAGGATGAGCCACATGTCAGTTTTGTGGGCCTTTTGGGTGCAGGCCTATTTTGAGAAGGAAGGTTATTTTGGGCACATGCCTATTTTTGGAGAAAATATCTATTGTGGGAAAGATCTAATTTTGGAAAGGAATACCTAATTTTAGAGTGCACGCAACAGATGGAAAGAAAGAATCATGTAAAAAAAGAAGGAAAAATAGCATGCAAGAGAAAAAGCACAATGGAACCCAGGCATACAATCCTAACCATAATAGGGTTAGGTTTTTTGATAAGGATTGTAATGTCTATAAGCCTAAAAAATAATATAAATAAGAACCTAGGAAGTCTATGTTATAGGTTGGTTTTGGCTAAAGATTGTTGATAATTGTTGTTGAAAGTTTTGAAGGTGTAGAAGAGTCAAATAAGCTAGATTTTGAGGGTTAGATCACAGGATGAGGATCCTAGTGTGATCTAGTCTCCTTCATAGAGGTGCCTTAACCTCATCATTATTGTATGATAGAAGATGTAATGCGCGCAGTGCCAAATTTTGCAGCAGATTAAATAAATGAGAAGAGAAGCCAAATATTTGTGGGCGTAGCCCCAGGAGGGGGTGAACCATGGTAAAACTTGTTTTCTTCATGATGGTTTTTGAATGTTTACTTTCTATCAATGATTAGTTTATGAATGAATTAATAACTAGATGTTTTAGCATGCATGCATAAGGCTAAAAGATGAATGAATCTTAGAAATATTTTAATCAAGAACAAGTTTAATGCATAAAGAAAGATATAATACACTCCCAGATCCCCACTCATTCCTAAACTGCAAACATCTTGGTATTGGAGTCACCCATAGAGCTATCTTGGGTGAGACTGCATTGTACACCCTATGTGCGACATTGCCTTTTGGTTTACCAGGAGGGTTGATAGTTTTAGAGGGTTTTATTGGAAACCTATTCAAATATGAACTTGGGTCAACCCAAGAGGAAGTAAGAAGTCAGATATCTAACCCACAGGGTGCTAGCACATCCCCCAAACTTTTCCAAACCTCTAAGGACCCCTTGTTCTCACACATATTCCACTCTAATGAAGATATCATCAAGTCCATGACAACACCAAATTATCCATGGGATGGCATGCACCATCACTCTTTCTTCTTATCCCAAGAAGAATTTCAACACCACCTAAACCCTCAGGTCTGTGCAATTAAAACTAAATATTCCATTCCCTCGGGACATGTTGATTGGTTCAATAACCCAATTCCCTCTCATGATGCCTTTGAATAAGGGGACATGGCCAACATCTCCCCTGCCATCAAAATTGACATCTCATTCAAACCAAGCATCATCAAAGAAATCACCCTTGGTGTTGCATGCACCCCTGAAGAGATCATTTCTTAAAAATCCCTCTTTCAATAATTTTGAGACGTATTCACTTGGTCATACACTGAAATTCTTGAATTAGACTTTGCCATTTTTTAACATTGCACTGACACATGGTTGGATGTTACCCCCATTCGCAAAAAGAAAATACCACTTCATCCTTCAAAATCCATGGATATCAAATAAAAGATCAATAAATTATGGTAATATGGGTTCATATACCCCATCGCATACACATCATGGGTCTCCAATCCTATCCCAGTTAACAAGAAACAAGGAACAATTTGTGTATGGATCAATTTCTATGATCTCAACGAAGCATGTCCCAAGGACAACTTTCCCACCCCCTTCATCGACCAAGCTTTCAATGCTTGCATTGGACATGAATTCCTTTCACTAATGGATGACTTCTCTCGGTACAATAAAATCCATCTTTTCCATCCCAACCAATACAAAAATTCCTTCACCACCCCATGGGGCACCATCACTTATCAGGTTATGCCATTCAGTCTAAAAAACGTTGGTGCTATGTTCCAGTGGGACATGACATACACTTTCCATTATCTCACCCATATCATCCTATCCTACTTAGATGATATCATTTCTCATTCCAAGAAAGGGCCAGAGCATATGGAACATTTACAGCTTGTATTTCAATGTTTTCATCAATAAAATATTCGTTTGAACCCCCTCAAGTATGTGTTTTGTGTAACCATTGGACACCTACTTGGTTTTATCATTTCCAAATAAGTAATAATAGTGGACCCCCTTGAGTTCCAAGACATTAACGATATCCCTCATCTAAATAATTTGTGATAGTTGCAAAGCCTTCAAGAAAAATCCAACTTCCTACGACACTTTGTCCCTGATTACGCCATGTGTGCCCATGGCTTCTTGCGTTTATTATGATGTGATATCCCCTTCCATTGGGATCAACATGCCCAAAGCACTTTTGACTCATTTAAAGAAGCACCTAACAAATCCCCCATGATAATTCCCCCAAACTTTGATAAGGATTACATCATGTACATGTCATCCTCAGAGGTTTGATTTCCATGAGTGTTAGTTAAAATAGGAGATTATGGAGAGGAACACATCATTTAGTATATTAGAAAAATCCTCTCTAGGCCACCTTTGAAATACAACCACGAACAAAACCTGGCCCTAACAGTCCAAAAAATGCATCATTACATCTTTCTTCGAACTACCAAGGTCATGGAAGATTCTAACCCTATGCACCTCTTTCTCAGTCACTGCCAAATCAACGGAAAATTTACTCGATGGATTGTTATCCTACATAAATACAATTTAGATTTCTCCACTTCCAAGAGAAAAATATCCCTTATCCTTTCTAAGCTAAGCTCATATCTCCCCTCTACTTCTTGTGGCGTCCCCATCAATGAAGACTTCCCATATGAACTCTTGTTTCTCATCTCATCCTATGACCCATGGTATGGTGATATTCTAGTGTACCTCCACACTCAAAAATCCATCCCTCATATCTCCCTTGATGATAGATTCCACATCAGAAATCAAGGTTCCCTTTACCTCTTCATTGGGGAGGTCCTCTACTGAAAGGGGTAAAATACGATCCTTCGATGCTACCTCACCATTGAAAAAGTGAAGAAGGTGTTAAACTATTTTCATAGTGGCGTCTGTGGGGGTCAACTTTTAGGAATGTCCATGGCCCAAAAAGTTGTCAGAGATGGTTATTTATGAACCACCTTATTCCATGATTGCATCCATCCAGTCAAATGTTGTGACAAATATCACTTATTTGTGCATAAAGCTAGAGCTCCACTAGCTACCCTCCATCCTGTCATCACAACATGACCCTTCTATAAGTGGGGCATCAATTTCATGATGTGCAATCCCCCATCTAGTAACGAGCACAAGTACATTGTATTCATCATCGACTATTTCACTAAATGGGTTGAAGCCATGCCTACATTCAACAACATAGTTGACACAATGACCCGCTCCTTATTTAACCACATCATTACTCACTTTGGAGACCCCTATAGCTTTTGTCTGATCATGGAAAACATTTTGAGTATGAAGTGTTTGTTGAGATATCTGTCAAACTGGGATTTACCCATGAGTTCACTTCACCTTACTACCACCAATCGAATAGATAGGTAGAAGTCGTCAATAAATTCCTCAAGAACATGCTCCAACGCACGGTCAACAAACACAAAACTAAAAGAATCATATGTTATTTTCCACATTATGGGAATATTGCATAGCTGTCAAAACTGCCACTGGTCTCACACCATTCCATCTTGTTCATGGGGTAGAAGTCATCCTTCCCATCAAGTTTAAAATACCTACTCTACGCATTGCAATCAAGCTCTTTCCAGATACTACTCTAATAGATAAATGATTGCTCAATCTAGAATCTCTTGATGAAGATCGCCGATCTTCCTTAGAAAATAATGAAGCATCCAATAAAATGTCTATGGTTGTCTTCAATTGCCAATTTAACCTTCAATCCTTCACTGAAGGAGACCTCATATTATCCTATGACATTGCACACGACACTCGAGGGACACAGAAAATTTGAATCTCGATGGAGAGGACCATATATCATTAACCATTGCCTCAATAAGGGCACCTACATCCTAGCTCACCCCGAAGGGGAAACACTCAAAGACCCTGTCAATGGGTTATATATGAAAAAAGTTTACCCTTAGTATAGCCACTCTACCTTAGGGTTCTTCTTGTATTTTCCTAAAGTGTTTGGTCTTTTTTCTCAAAAAAAATCCCCAAAACCATATGTTTTATCCTTTTACATTGTTTTGACAAATACATTATCTATATTCCTACCACATCGAGTACGTCAATGTTGCCAGTCGTTGGACTCGAAATCTCGCTTCAGCAGCTTGGGTCATTTACACCCCTGAACATGTATTTCTCCACTCAAGTGGTATATTCCTGGGTCCAGCTACCAATAAGCAAGCAAATATGTCATCATCATTGGTCTCATTTCATAATCCAACCACCTCCATATTCGTCACTTAAGCGTCCTTTTAGATTCTCAACTCATTGTTCTGTAGTTGAACAATGTGTATCGCGTATGTGATCCATGCCTATATTGCAAGTACCTGCAAGTTGTAGTTCTATCTCTAATTTTTGAGTCAATCATATTTACTCATATTTCTAGGAGCCTAAATAAAGTTGTATATCACATGGCTAATCAAGTCCTAGATAGGAAATTATCACATTAGCATACATCATCCAAGATCAACATAAATGCATCAAATAAAACAATTATTCATTCATTACATCAAACATATACACAAAATCACAAGAAACATCATCATTAAAATGTATATCCATATATATATATATAAGGTGCCATAAATGTCTTGTTAAAAAAGTACAATCACATCAGCCCATCGGCTAGGTAACAATCTCAAAAATCATGCCCTCAACATACATACAAAAATGAGAAGTTCACTACTACTAGGAATCATACAAAATGTGGTCCACTCCCATGAAATCTATAACTGACACTTATCCCCTAACTCTAAATAATATCCATCCATGATCCACTCCTATACACTACTCGAGAATTCGGTCATCATGGATGTGCAACCATTGGTCCTCCATTACTTCGTCCAGTAATACCTCAAACCATCTCCATAGATCATATATCTCACGAACCATAGAAGCCATGTCATCCCTCACATGACCCTATGATGGAGCTTCTCCAACATCATCATATCAACAATGTCATCTCGCTATGCCTTCATCCCCTCATTCATTCTCCTCTGTAGAGCGTGAAAAATTGGACTCATGACCGTTGGGCCCCACATATGCAAAACCACATGTTGGATGTATGGGTTGACCTGGGTTCTACCTTAGTTCTCCAAAAAAACCCTAGAAACCATCGACCCATCTGGTAAACCAAAAGGAAACATGACATATAGAGTGCACATCACAATCTCACCTGAGATGGCATATGGGTCATTGTAGGACTTAGATGTTTGTAGACATGGAAGGGATGGAACTCATGGGGATGTCAGGCATAGTATTCTTCTTCTATTTCAACATTCATCATTCTATGATCCCATCAACCATATCTACCATTAATTTAACTTTTAACACTCATTTTTCATAAAATAACATGTCTAATCTAGCGTGGGGGGGGTTCAATCCCCCCCCCCAAGGATACATACATAAATATCTTCTTCTTATTTATTATTCTTCATCAAAAAAATGGTGCTACGTGCATTGCATCAAAGGTATAGATATGGTGAGGTTGACCAGTGTCACACCAAGATCCATAGCTTGTGACCTGACCCTCGGTTATAATCCATCTAACTCTCCATTATCTCTTCAACTACTCAACCAAAATCGATACTTCGACTCAAAACATATAAAAGACTCAAGACTCAAAAAGGTTCTTCAAGGTACTTCTCTTCATACAAAAGTGCTCTAAGATATCCCCTAACTACCTCATACATCATATTTATATTACAACAAGTGGGTTACATTGACTACCAAAACCCTAAACCTAAGTGGATTAGGATTGTCCACATAATTACTTCCTTCATGTGGTTAGTCTTCGTTCCTTGCTTTGACTCTACTCTACGTTTCCTTCATTCTCGTCATTTTGCTTCCTTTTCCTTCTTGTGCACTGCTTTATCCTCATTTCCTAGTGTGTGTTGCTTCCTTTGGCCCATTACTTAGATTCCTTCCTCATTTGTTGTGTTTTACCCCATAATGGCCTACTCCAAAATTCCCCCAACACTTACCTGTGGCTCGTTCCGAGCCACTCAGGCAATGTTTTCTTATTTGAAATATTTTTCCAACTTCTGGAATCATCCTGAGATCTCTTTAGCACAATTCTTCACCTATGCACTCTTCTCTGCAATAGACTCCATAGTGTGTGTGGTGAGATGTTCCCTCATCATCTCTTCAACCTCCAAATTAATATTTTCCATCTGGCCCTTGGCTGCATCCATTTCTGTCAAAATATTCTCTGCATCTTCATGTAATGGCTCTAGCTCAACTTTCTTCAGTTACTTCTCTACCTGCATAATATTTAGCTCTGCCTATAAATTCTTTAAATATTTCACGCTCCTCAACCTCTAATGAATGTTCATGGCCTTTTTTTTCTATTTCATCTTCTACATGGTTGTGTTGATGCTTTCTTCCTTCTATTTCAGTTCCTAAAACTTTTCATCCTCTTCCAGACTTATCAAAATTTGTGCACTTTAGTTGCATAACTATGCAATGTCCTTAATACTTTGCACCATGCTCTCCATGTACCCTGCAACTTCCTTCTCTCTCTTTGAGCTCAATTTTGGTGGTATGATTGGTTTCAATTGTGCCATCAAGTCTGTTATATGACTCTTGTAGTTTTCCATCGCCTGCATGGTATTCCCAGTTATTTCTTATGTCTGTAAGTGAACCCATTCTTGTGCGATGTCTAGTATTGACTTGAAAACATCTTCGATGTGCTCCTTTATTTGGCCAATGCATTGCTTTGCCTCATCCTTCTCAACCTCCAATTATTTGAGAGTTATCTTCAATGTATCATTTATGTCCTTTATTGATTGTAACTCTGTCGCATATGTGCATTCTCTAGATTAGATTTCTTGTGTGACGCTAACTTGCAATTTGTGAAGTGCTTTCATGGGGATCTTGGCCAATGAAACTTCAAAGTGAGAAATATCCTTCATCAGTTTCTATAATGTTTCTTCATCTAACTGCAGGATATCTCTAGTGATGATAAAGTTATCTCTTCCATATGCTATGATATGGATTGTTTCTTGCACTGGGACTGTCTGTTCTTGAACATTTTTTTGTGGTTGTGCCTTTTCTTTCTGTTGTACTTCGCTCAGTTGCAAATGCGCCAAAGTTTCCTTCACTTCTGATAGTTTCTATATGATCTTCTCTCTTTACTTATATGCATCATCCCATGACTTTATTATGTGGTCTTGGAATTTTATTCCACCATCTCCACATCATCTTCTGTAATAGTAAATTCTTGGACATCTTTGTGCGCCTTCATATTTTTCCTTCGTCCTGTTTCCTACAGAAAAATTCTCTTGTTTGGCAGAGTCTCTGTCTACGCTGAAGTTGTAGGTATCTCGATGTCTTGGATGTCTCTACCTCATTGTTCCTCTTGCATGAGGACAGTTGTTTCCTTATGTGTTCTTCCATTAGTCTTAGTATTCTATTGTACTCCTCTATTTGTGGCTCCACCATGATATTTATTATGTGCGGCTAGCTTTGGGATGGTATTTTGTTGTCTCGGTTTCATTACTGTCATGATCCCTCCAACATATTTTCCACACTCAACATCTCTTCCAGTATTTTCTTCTGGATTTTTGGTTTTCTATGATGTCCCATCTCACTCTGTTTGTTTTCCTTTTCGTCCCTTCTTCTATGTCATTGGTACTCTCCACTCATCTAGATAGTCCTTCATGGCCCATTCGACTTCCTCACTAGTGATGCAGTATCTCATCTACATCCAATTATTCTTTGGATCCCTTTTCACATGAATCCATACATTGTGCCTTGATACCTAAAATTTTTCTATATCCTTATGCTCCTCCACCACTTCAAATGGTATCCTCCAAGTCTCAGCCACCTTTTCTTGTATTTCCTCAAAATATGTCACAAATATATTGGAGTTGGTCTTCCTTTATCTTGCGACTGATGTATGCCACAATGTTTCATATTGTGTTGCACAACACTTTTCAATCCTATGATAAAATGCATTGTATGTGGGGTGTCTCCATCCTATCAATGCAATAAGTATGAGTAACCACGAATAGTGGAACACTGTGCCTAAGTCTTGCACTTCCTGACAATGATCCAAAAATAATTTTAATAAATATGGACTCCATCTAAGAAAAGTCCCCTTAGCACACTGTGTGGCTTCTGCTATCACCCTTGTTGGTGCCTCTTATTTGTGACACTTCCTTAGAAATTTTCATGCCATTAGATTCAATGCCAGCCTTGTCATGGGTTCATTTATTCTGTTCATTATAATTCCCATGGACCCTCTCACTGTTCTATATGTCTTCTTCATCTCTTTTGCTAAGTTCTTCTCCTTGGTTTTATCATCTAGATATTGCAGAAGCTTCTTGCCATTTGTGGGAAGACCCATTATTTTTTCAATAAGATCAACATCAATCGATACTATCCTATCTAGCCACATAATTCCCCCATTTACTAATTAGAGCAATTGTTTGACACAGTTATTCCCATTTGTTTCACGTCCAAAATGAGGGATCTCCAGTAATTTCATTATCCTTGTGTTGTATATGCTTGTTATCCACTACTTTGGTTCCAATATTGGGACTCCTAATGCATTGATCCCTTTTCTCTCCATGTATACCTACATCTCAAATTCAAGAAATTTTTCTTTGTCTACTACGTCATGGTCTGAATACCTCAATTTTTATACACATCCTAAAATATTGGGGAGAATTGTCACTCCTTCTGGTATGCATGATAATGCAATCGTGACTTCTTCATGTTTGTGTGGTGACCTTTACAAATAAAAATTTCCCTTTCCTTTTTCCATCATGGTGGATGGACCTAATTCTTGGCTTCCATCCTCTTATGAATCTTCATCTAATTTTGGCTCACCTACAATATCTTCTACTTGCACATGTTCCTGTATTTTCCACAACAATCCATTGGACATTATGATTTTTCCAGTTCCTCCTATCTTGTATCTTTACCATAAGTGTTAGGAAGTCTTCTATCTCATGGTCTACTGCACGACAATACATACATGTCACAGGTGGTTGTGAAAAATCTCTTACATAGTGTACAGGTTTATGATAGTTGTGACAAATAGTTGGTCCTCTACCTCCTCCAAATCCTCTTCCTCCACGGCCTCCTCATACGAAGCTTCTTTTGTTACCTTGGTTACCTTGGTTACCCAGGTTCTACCTTAGTTCTCCAACAAAACCCTAGATACCATCGGCCCCTCTAGTAAACTAGAAGGCAACACTACACACAGAGTGCACAGTGCAGTCTCAACCAAGATGGATTATGGGTGACTGCAGGACCCATATGTCTATAGTCATGGAAGGGATGGAAATCATGTGGATGTCAAGCATAAAGTTCTTCTTCTATTTCAGCATTCATCATTCTACCATACCATCAACCAAATCTACCATTCATTTAAAATTTAACACTCATTCTTCATAAAATAACATGTCTAATCTAGTGTATGTTGCAAATTAACCTTATCATATTCATTCATGTACTTATTCATTCATCATAAATCATATCAAAGAAACACATAAGAAAAACACACATACAGACACCATATTTTAATGTGGTTCACCCCCCTTAGGATACATCCACAAAGATCTTATGCTTATTTATTATTCTTCATCAAACGTTTTGTGTTGTGCACATTACATCAACAGTATAGAAATGGTGAGGATGACCAACATCGCACCAAGCTCCACAACTTGTGACCTGACCAAAAATGATACTTTGAATCAAAACATATCAAAGACTCAAGAATCAAAAAGGTTCTTCAAGGTACTTCTCTTCATACAAAAGTGATCTAAGATATCCCCTAACTACCTCATACATCATATTTATATTAAAACAAGTGGGTTAAACCCATTACATTGACAACCAAAACCATAACCCTAAGTGGATTAGGCTTGTCCATGTAATAAATTTCTTCGCATGGTTATTCTTTATTCCTTTCTTTGACTCTGTGCTTCTTTTCCTTCATTCTTGGTGTGTTGCTTCCTTTTTCTTCTTGTGTCCTAATTTCTCCTCATTTCCTGGTGCATGTTGCTTCCTTTGGTCCATTCATTAGCTTCCATCCTCATTTTCTATGTTGTACCCCAAAACATCTTACTCCAACACCACACACAAAGTTTCATAAGTCTTTGGCATCCCAACATATACATCAAAACATGTTCAATATGAAAAACAAATCCAACATACTTTAGTGATCCCATAGCTCACCTGGCGGCAGGCGCATGTCTGGGTGATGCTAGAAGTTGATCCTAGAATACAAGAACTCCATGAAAATATTTGGGTTCTTGCTCCAGACCCCATAAAATGTAGGCATAAATTAATGTCCTCCCTCCCCACCCCCATGACGGGCCAACACCTTTCCCCACCTCATCAGTCGAGAGTTGCACATAGGAGGAGGTTCCAATATCACCCTCAAGCACAAAAAAATCATCGTCTCTAAGAAGAATTACCACAAGACTGATATTAAGGAAAATTCCCTTTCCATCAAAGTGACACATATATCCAATTGTGAAACCATACATGCGCACATCAATCACACCCATACGTACATACTCTCATCCATCATTATCTCCACAATGGCAAGATGTTCCCCAGAAACACGTTGGTTCCCCAGTGACCTGAATATCCTCACTACTGTGATGTAGAAAACCTGAATCTCCAGAGAATCAATCACGCCTATGTTTATCCCCCCCCCCACTCATAACTTCCTCCCAGGAACAATGTCGTCTAGCCATCCCAACCATTATCACTCCTAGTGGAATCCATGGCCATAGAGGCAGCTCAACCCCTCTAAAAGGGAGTCCTATGATGAAATAGATATCAATTTATGCAGTGACATGGAGATCAAACCCCTCACCTCAAACAACTGTCATTGAGGCCTCCACATACCAATTATAAACTACAAGAGTGCATCCTGCTACCGTATCAGTGAGCAGTCAAAAAACCTTAGTAAGCATGCTATGTCCAATCATTGTTGAATACCGTGACCATCCTCCATTTCCCTTCACATAGATTTCTAGTCCCTCTCTCTCCACAGAATCAACATCCCGATTGATCAATACCTACACCCAGTTCACATAAACTTAAGGTAGTTCCCATCATAAGGTAAAAATTCAAAAACATTAAAAAATGTCAAAATTTCCCATTTGTGCATTTATCCCATTAGGAAAACGTGTTATTTTGCACGCCTGTCTTCCAAACATGCCAATTGTCTCTCCAACAACCATTTTGATGTTGTGTGACTGCATCACATACAGTCGTGCCTAGCGGAGCAACTATCCCACAGATAGTCGTGCACAAAATGCACTATTGCATCACATACAACTGTGCATAATTGCATAATTGTCCCATAGATATTCATGCATTCAATATGTGTTTTTTTCTAAGACAACCATGCATATTATACACAACTATCCTTCAATGGTCGCATAGGTTTGTGTGGAAAAAATCATTTTATTCGTGCACTTTTTTGTGGTGGGTATTTCTATAGGCGCACACACATTGCATTCCTATAACAATTTCTCCCGTGCAAAAGTGCACGACAACCAAGATTTTTTCCACGCGTTTCACCTTAACCCCACATAAAAATAGTTTTACAGCCCTCCATACATCCCCCCCCCAAAAAAACTCAAACACTAATCTATGCAAGAGGTTTTGACCACTTACCAGACTCTCCTACAAGTCAAATTTGTGTCCTCACACCCTTGTACAACTCAAAAATGCACAAAAATCAGATCACCAACCTCAACTCATGCATGTACAAATGAATTGGTATTATGGGCCCCACACCCATATATATGCCTCCTTCTCAATATTTAACACCCTCGTTCATAAGCTTAGGAGATCCATTTTTCACACCATTTGCAGCACAAGAATCATGATTATGTCATCTACATATTACCATTCTTCATTCTCCATTTATTCACAACACCCCATGAAGCTCTTTTTGCACCTTGAACATAGGTTCGTGCACTCATTAGCATGATTACCAAATAACTTATATATGTTCTTTATTTTTCAGATATTTTTCATGATGGGTATTTGGTTTTTATGTGCGAAGGTACTTGTTACAGCAACATACAGCCCATTCAGTGTCTGTTACACATTATTTTCATCATCCCTATGATCGTTAATGATGTAAACCTATTTGTTTCCTTCAGAGGGGTCAGTGGCCTGAGTTCCTAAAGAGAGAAGGGAGAAGAACTTCTCCT
>JZKD02S1633067.1:703673-733938 GCA_000966675.3 Picea glauca
TGAATGTAATTCTTCAAGACATATAAGAAAAAGCATTCCATGGTTTTCTCCCGATTTGGGTTTCCATGTAAAACACTAGTGTACTGTGTATGTGTGTGATTGTTTATTTCTTACTACTCATTATTTGATAATAATTCTACATTGATATAACATTTGAAGAAAAAGGATTATAATTACGCTATTACTGATTCACCCCCCCTCTCAGTAATCCAACATAATCCAGAGAAGGTGTGGTTTGAATTGAGGAACGAATAACATGACTCAAATGAGTCGACTGAATTACAAGAAGAGGTGGAACAACTGACCCCATTTATAAGGAGGTCAGAACGAATAACAAAACATGTCAAACGGTATAGTTCGCTTGATTTTCATTCCACATTCATGTTAACTTCCACCAATGATGAGCCCAAGTCGATTGGGGAGGCAGTCGACTCAGCAAAGGTAAAACTCTGGAAGGATGCCATGGTCGAAGAGATGGTATCCTTGAACAAGAATAAGACATGGGACTTAGTCAAACTACCTAGTGGAACAAATCATGTCGGTAGAAAATGGGTATTCAATAAGAAGATGAACGCACCAGGTCAAGTCGAGAAATTCAAAGCTCGATTGGTAGAGAAAGGATATTCCTAAGTCGAAGGAGTCGACTTCGGTGATATTTTTCCCCTATTGCAAAATTAACTTCCATTAGAGTACTAATTTCTCTAGCTATAGAATTTTATCTGGAAATAGAAAAGATGGGTGTGAAAACAATGTTCCTACATGGGGACTTGGAAGAGGAAATATACATGAAACATCCTGAAGGATTTGTAGTAAAGGGAAATAAATATTTTTTGTACATATTGAAAATATCCCTTTATGGTCTAACTAAATCACCAAGTATGTGGTACCAAAATTTCGACACATACATCCTTAGTTTGTGGTTTGTGAGAAGCAAAGTTGATCACTGCATATACTCCAAACAAGAAGGTGGGAATTTCATATATGTATCATTGTATGTCAATGACATGTTGTTGATTGGAAATAACATGGACGCAATAAAGTAGGTGAAGAAGAAAATATCCTCCAATTTCAACATGAAGGATTTCGGTGCAGTGAACTTCATTCTAGGAATGGAGATTAATAGAGATCAAGCAACTAGAAATCTCTAGTTGAACCAGACGAAGTATATTGAAACAATCTTGAAACATTTCAACATGCAGGATTTCAAACCTGTGAAGGCACCATTTCTTATGGGAGAAAGGATAATTATTGAATGGTGTCCAAGGACATAGGAGGAAATAGAGGTCATGGAATGTGTTCCCTATGCAAGTGTTGTTGGTAGTATAATGTATGCGATAGTATGCACTAAACTATACATTTCCCATGCAATGGGAGTGTTGAGTAGATACATGTCGACACCTGGGAAGGAGTATTGGACAGTTATCAAGAGAGTATTTAGGTACTTGTTTGGCACAAAATATTATGATATATTCTACAAAGGAAACCTAGAGGTAACAGTGAATTAAATGTACATTACTTTGTCTACCCCTACTGGGTTGGAGAGATGGATCGACAGAGGTCGACCAATGGATATGTGTTCAAAATGTTCGATGGAGAAATCAACTGTATGAGTAAGCGACAAGTGGTTGTATCCCTATCAAAAAAAAAGGATGAATACATGGAAAGAACTCATGGAAGAAATGAATTAGTATGGTTGCAAAGGATGTGTTTAGGAATCAGGTTTGATTAGAGAGCTATGAAGATAAGTTGTGACAATCAAAGCACAATATTTCTAGAAAAGAACCCTTCTTATCATTATAATACTAAGAACATTGATGTACAAAACCATTTGGTGGGATACATGGTGGAAAGAAACAAGGTGTTACTGGAGAAAGCAGACACGTTGGAAGACATAGCAAACTTGTTGACCAAGTCTGTGAGTGTTATGAATTTCTCTTGGTGCAAAGAGGAAATGGGAATTACTTCCTTGGGTCTGTAAATGAGACTTCATAGGTCTCATGGTTACAACAAATAAAAAAACTATTGGGAGAATGTTGGGTTGTTATATTCTTTGTAGTGAAAGTCTAGTCGAGGTGGATCGACTGATAATTGAAGTTGAAGTTCGAGGTGGTTAGTCCAGATAAATATGAAGTTGAAAGAATCGACAATCAGTTGAAGGTTGAGGTGGTTCGACTGGGTAAAGATGAATTCAAACACATCGAAAACAAGTCGAAGTTTGAAGTGGATCGACCGGGTAAAGTTGAATATGTCAACTGATAAGAGGTCAATAGGTGGGTGCATGGAAACAAACTAAATATTGAATGAAGGTTGATTGGTAGTCCATTGGTAATCTGACTTGGTAGTCGACTATAACAAAATCATGATATTCACGTGATTTGTATCCAATGATATGCGTGGATCTGTAACCATTTTTTGACACCTTTTCTTTAGGTTTTTTCCTATTGTAATGCCTATAAAGAAGGGGTGTTGTAATTTTATAAAGAATAATATTGAATATGTAATCATAGAGATTGTTGTCCATGCATATGTAAGTCGAATTGGTTGCAAGGTTGTTCATGTGTAAGGAAATATGGTATGATGTCAATTGTGTCTTAGGTGTGGACCAAGGTTAGACATGTAACCTTTTATTATCAATGAATAAGACAACAATAAATAAGAGCACTCAAGGAATGTCAGTTTTCCCAGTCTAGGTTTCCAAGGTAAAATCTCTGTGTACTGTGTGTTTTCTATGTCATTTAATTTCTTGTTTAAATATTTCTTCCTCTCTTCTGTTAGGTTTAGCGTGGAAGTATTCTTTATTTCCTAAAAAAACCATTTGTTCTCTTAAGAATATCTTGGGAAAGTATACCATAAGGAAATGCTTCCACCTCTTGGATAACTTTTCCATAGAGTTCTTCACCATTGTCAATTCAAAAGAGGAGAGTAATAGTTCTACTTTGAGGGATTCAAGAGCCCTCCCTAGGAGGGGATTCATAAATCCCACATTTATCGTCTTGGTGTACTCAATTTAGAAGATCAATCTCTATTGGGTGACCACTCTTTATGTTCAATTTCATGCATTCTTTGTTAATGTTTTCTTAGTTTAGTTTCCATTTTTTTTTATTCCTATCTTGTTTTTGTTTGTTTATTTATAGCTTGTGGGTTCACTAACCTACTAACCATTGTTCTGTGTTTCTTTGTTTTCTTACCAAGGAAATCAAAGGGGTCTCTTTTTCCTCACCTTTATGATCAAAATCCCCAAACACTCTATTTTGGACAGTAAAGAGAGATTTATTTGTTCAGAAATGCTTACCGGTTTTCTCTTAGTTTGATTCTGAGCATTTTTATTGTAGGATTAAACCACAATCCAAGACCTAATTGTGAGAATGAAATACTACACTAGCTAATTTCAAAATAGAGAGAGGAGAGAGAAAAATAGAATCAATATTCACACATAAGAGACTAAGAAACCAACTATAATCACAATGTATTAATCCTTGATAATGAGTACAATATACAGGAATCTCCACATGAGGAGTAATGCAAACAAGGTTTGTATTTCCATGTGCATGCTCAAGTAAAAAATAAACTTCTCCCAATAGCAACAGTTGACTAAAGTCAAAAGTTGATAATAATAAGAAAAGGTAAAAAATATAGGTTAGAACTTACTGAGAACTCTACATGAAGTCAACATGCATTCCATAATAGAAAAAATCTCCTAGAATAAGACTAGAGTCCAAGAATGGAACTAAAGTCCTAATTGAGTGGGAATTTGCTAATTATGGAAAGTCACTAAATAAGTGAAGTGAGTTAACTCCAAGTATAATATGGGTAATGCACACTTCCCTATGAAGCTAGTATTGTTACTAAATTGCACTCTAAATCCATGAAATAGGTAATATCTCCTAAAATTAAGGAAATAGGAATTATCTCCTAAAAAATAGGAATTTTCCTAATGGTGGCTAAAAAAATAGAAATTTGCTTAATGGTAGATAAAAAATAGGAATTTTTCTAATGGTGGTTTATGAGCCCATTGTTTTGGAAATCCATGGTATTTTTCCATGGTATTACATATAGGAATCCACTGGATAAAAGTAGACCTGCTATAAATAGACATGCTATAAATAACAATTCTCCTAAATAGTAGGAAAAATGGAAAAAATGAGTATGTCACTAAGTATGTAGTTGAAAATGTACCCCAAAACCCCCCCTGAAACACAATTGGTGTGTGCACAATGACGAGTCCCAACAATATAAATACATGTTAGGTATTCATGTAAAAGTATAAATTCATAAAAACTGAACAAAACTGAGGTAAAGAGGGGAAACCCAGTGGGAACAAAGCCACCCCTCAAAATATGTTGCTAATAGGAAAATAATGCTAACATGTTCAGTTGTTAAGTTGATGTATCACTCACTCATAGAATATCCCTCAATGAGACAAACTTTTATTCGATGAAGGGATTTGTGAATATGTTTGCCACCTGCTCTAAAGATGGATAGAACTGCATATTAATGACTTCGTCCTGAATATGTCCTCGAATAAAGTGCATATGAACCTCGATGTGCTTGTTATACTTCCTATGAACTGGGTCTCTACACATATTGAGAGCACTTTGATTATCACACCATATAATTGTCGGATGATGAAAATGAACTCCCAACATTATAAGAAAGTGTTGCAACCACATAGCTTGAGTAGTAACATTCACTGCACCCATAAACTCTACCTCTGTTGATAATAAATCAATTTTTGATTGCTTCTTACTTGACCAACAAATAGGTCTTGATCCAAGGTAGAGAACATATCCTGAAGTGGACTTGAGATCAGTGTTATCTCCTACCCAATATGAGTTTGTGTAACCAAAGAGATATAAGGAAGATCATATTGCATAGTGTATACCAAAGTTGGTAGTCCCTTTGACATATATGAGAATTATCTTTGTTTCCTTCCAGTAAACCTCATGAGGCTCCTACATGTACCTAGAAACTGATCCAACTACATAAGAGATGTTTAGTCGAGAGTGTGTAAGGTAGAGAATACTCCCCACCAACTTTCGATATCTATTACAACCAACCAAAGGTGATCCACCGACAACCTCTAGTCTAACCACTTACTGAAAGGGTGTTGGAGATGGATTTCAATTTGTCATCTGAAATATGTCAAGTAGATCTCTAGAATACTTGTACTAAGATATATTGATTACTAAATCATTCTGGTTGATTTCAATACCAAGAAAGTAATGTAGCAGTCCCATATATGTCATAGAAAACCTATCATGCAAAGCGGTATTCATTGCAACAATGGAGGAGGTTGAGCTCCCTATGATGAGTAAATCATCTACATATAGAACTATCAATAGAATCGAATCTATGTTCCTCATCATATACACATTAGGATCTAATATAGATCTAATAAAACCTCTAGAGAGTAGATAAGATTCCAATTTAGCATACCACGCCTGAGGTGCTTGCTTAAGTCCATACACTGACTTCCTCAACCTGGAAACAAATGATGGATCTTGAACATATTCCTCTGGTTTCTCCACGTATATATCCTCATCAATATATCCATGTAACAATCCATTCTTCACATCCATATGGTGTACCTCCCACTTTCTAGTTACTGCAGTAGCTAGAGCTAATCTAATGGAATCAATCTTGGAAATCGATGCAAAAGTCTCCTCATAGTCAATTCCGTGTACCTATGAGAAACCTTTAGCTACTAACCAAGCCTTGTAATTTTTAATGTATCCATTAGCATCCCTCTTTGTATTGAAACTACACTTACATATAACAAGCTTCATGTTGGAAGGTGGAGGAACCAACTCCCATGTGTTGTTCTCTATTAGAGAATTGTACTTCTCTTTCTTAGCTTCCTCCCAATGGGGGTTTCCTTTAGCCTATACATAAGATTGAGGATCTTATATAAGTACCATATAAAAATAAATAGGTATTAATGGATCCATGGAAGTAGAATCTTGCGGAGGCTCCACAAACTAAGATTTGGTTCTCTGTGGATAGACAGGATCACCCATTAGATCACCTACTGCCTAAAGAGTCTATTTTCCCCATATTGGTCGATACTATAGACATACAACTTATTTATACTGATCATAAATATCATATATATCATATTTAGAGATCTGATCTGAAATATTATTGGAATAAATCTCATGAAGTTCTGCAACTAGTGGCAGTGGAGATAGAGGTGTGGACTTCTCTGGAAGTACCTGTGAAGGACCCTCTTCAAACTTAACACTCCCTTGAATGAATAGTGTATCTGAAGTCATATATAATAACCTGCATCCCTTCAATCCTTATATATATCCAACAAAACTACACTCCTTACTCTAAGCTTCCATAGCTTTCCTCCTATCAGAAGGGATCCTATCCCATGCATGGGAATCGAAAATTTTGAAGTGAGTGACTTCCAATTTATTCCTGCTCCAAGCCTCATATGGAGTTAATCCCTTGACTAATTTATGAGGAACTCTATTTTAAATGTAGGATGCATAGTTGATAGTTTCATCCCATAAATTTGGAGGTAGTGCTCTATCCTGCAACATATAGTTGGTCATCTCTTTCAATGTCCTTTTGTTTCTCTTTACTAACCCATTCTATTATGGAGTATATGGAACTATGTGTTGAAAATATATACTTGATTTTGAATAAATATGCTCAAAATCCTTATTCACATAATTTCCTCCATTGTTTGTATGAATATTCTTAATCATCTTCCATGTTTGGTTCTCAACTAGATGTTTGAAATATTTAAGACACTCAAAGACCTCATATTTAATTTGAGAAAGTAGACCCATGTATATCTCTAAAAATCATCAATGAAAGTAAGAATGTGATTATTTTTAATGATAGATGGGTGTGGGAAAGGACCTATAATGTCACTGTGAACTAACTCTAGAAGTGATAATTCCCTCCATGATTAACCTATGTTTAACTTATCCTTTGGATGTTTACCTAATATGGAGCCCTAAGAAATTCCATCTATGTATTAAATGTGGGGTAATCAATCTACCATTCCACCCTTACTAAGCTGATATTAATATTTAAAATCTAGGTACCCAAACCTGGAATATTCTTTAGCATGTGTTAGAAGAGATACATAATCATATTTATGAGTGGAGAGAAAGTTCACAACTAGGAATGGTGATTAACCTCACCAATGACAATTTTTTAACCATCTGACAAGTTGGAAATAATAACTGAGTCTGAAGTGAACTTTGCCTTCTTCCATGAAGTTGAATTAGTGATTTGATAGATGGAGAGAAGATTCACTGAAAGCTTCAAAAAACATGAAGTACATCCAGAAATCATCCATGGTCTAGATCAACTCTACCCCTACCGTACACCTCTGTAGGAGAATAATCTCCCATGAATATTTGTGGTCTGAAACAAGTCTCCAAGTATGATAAAATTCTATCTTATAAGGCCATGTGATGGGTATCCCTTGAATGAAGAATATAAGCATTAGGATAAGATGAAATAGAAAGTAATGCATGACCATTACCTCTTTCTAATGATGACTTTTTCCTTGCATTATCTGGAATACAATCCTCAAGGTGATGTTTCTCAAGTGTTTGTGCCTTGAAACCTATGGCATTTTTCATGCAAGAACTCTCAGGATGGAACCTCCTGTTACAATAGGAACACTTTGTATTCTCCTTCTTTCCTTTTTGTTCCTTAGAACTTGAACTCTCATCTATTGATTTTTTTTTCCTTCCTTCTTGTTCTCTTGGTCCTTCTTACCCTTGTTCTTTTGCTTATTCTTCTTTGAACTTACTTGAGTTGTAAGCGCATGGGGATTGGAATTATTAAGTTCCCCTATTTGGATGATATTTGTTTTCTCATGGATAAGTGACTCCATGAAATCATCTAGGGATGGAATCTTCCATGTAGACCCCATAGATAACCTAGTAGTATGAAAAGAAGAAGTGTAGAAAGAAAACTTCGGTCCTAGTTTTGTTAGAATTGAAAAGATTAATTGTTCATCTTTCTTATCAATTCCACAAGCATTAACATGAGAAAGAAAAGTCTTAAACTTACAGAAGTAGTCGTGTAGGGTCTCAAAATATCTTGGATTGAATGCATGTAGATCATTCTCTAGCTGATGACCTCTTAGATTGTCTTTCTTTCCTAGAAAGTCCTTCAACTTTGTCCAAACATCATTAGGAATCTTGCAAGTATCGACGTGAAAGAGGAGATATGGAGAGATGCTCAAGAAAAATACCCCATAGGCTTCATCCATTCTTTTGAATTACTTTTACTTCTCTATGGATGAAGTAGGATCGACCTCAGTCCCCATGGTGATCCTATAAAAACCCTTTCTTCGAAGTAGAAACTCTATCTTGGGATTCCACTCAAAGGAAATAGGAATGATCTCCTAAAAAATAGGAATTTTCCTAATGGTGGATAAAAAATAGGAAATTTCTTAATGGTAGATAAAAAATAGAAATTTTTAGTGGTTTATGAGCCCATGGTTTTGGAAAACCATGGTATTTTCCCATGGTATTACATATATAAATACACTAGCTAAAAATAGACCTATTATAAATAGAAATCCTCCTGAATAGTAGGAAAAATGGAAAAAAAATGAGTACGTCCCTAAGTATGTAGTTAAACATGTACCTCAACATTTATCACCAAGAATTAAGTGTTCTAGATTATTTTTCTGCACAAACCTACATGGTTTTTTTGTATCTTGGAATTTTATTTCTTCTTCTTCTTCTTCTTCTTCTTCTTATGCTTCTTCTTCTTCTTCATATTATTCTTCTTCTTCTTTTTTGTAATCCATTTATTTTGTTTCCAATTTTTTTTTATGTGGTAGTTCTTCATGTATTCTAACATCAATTCTTTCAAAAATCTTTTGCAGTCTTTTGTTATAACATCTATAGGCTTTGCTTCTTGATAAATATCCAAGAAAATTTCCTTCATCGTCTCTTGAGTAACTTTCCTATATCCTCATCACCTTGTTTGATGCAACACTTACTTCCAAATATTCTAGAGTGTTTGACATATGTTGGTCGAATTTTCCATAGTTCATAGGATGTCTTGTCATTGTTGACTCTAATTTTCCCTATGTTTAGAATGTAGACAATAGTTTAAATTACTTCTCTCCAAAAATTATCTGATAATCCTGCTTCATTTAACAATGTTCTAGCAATTTCTTGTACATGTCTTTTTTTCCCTTCAACTACTCCATTTTGTTGAGGAGTTCTTGTAGTTGTATACTTTATTTTTATTCCATGAGTTTCATAGAATTATTCAAATTCATTGGATGTGAACTCACCTCCATTATATGACCGTAAGAATTTGATTTCCATATTTGTCTCATTCTCAACTAGATATTTGAAGGTTTTAAACTTTCTAAATGCCTCAGATTTATTTTTGAGAAAGGTAACCCAAGTCATTATTGTATAATCATCAATGAGCAACACAAACTACCTTTCTCCTTGCAATATTTTTGTCTTTTTTGGTCCAAATAGATATGTATGCAAAACTTCCAATGGTTTGGATGTTGCATATTCCTTTGTCTTGAAGCTCACCCTTGATTATTTTCCATGATGGAACTGCTTGTAGAAAATTATTTAGGGTTTTGTGATATGCGACATATCTCTTATTGATTGTTTGGTACTAATTCTTACTAGGTTTTCAAAGTTCATATGACCCATTCTTTTATGCCACAACCAATTTTCATCTATCTGCCTCATGAAGAATTTTTCTCCATTAATTTCATCAATAATGTATATATTGTTTGGGGTCCTAATTGTTTTTGCAACCACCTTGCCTGGATTTTCTTTTCTAATCTCACATTCTCATGAGTCAAAAGTAAGAGTATGTCCTTAATCACACATATGGATTACACTAAGAAAATTGTGTTTCATATTTTCAACACAAAACCTTTTCAACTTTATCTCTTCCATTGTCAATACTAAGAGTTCCTTTTCCAATTATCTTTGACCTGCAATTGTCTCCAAAGGTAACACTTCCTTCATTTTTCTTCAAAGTGATAAACGTTTTTCTATCTATTTTCATGTGACTAGAGAACCCACTATCAATGATCCAATTATCCTTATTCTCTTGTGCACGAAGTGTAGCTTGAACAAACATGGATTTTTATTTATTTTTTCCCTTTTTTCCTGATTTCTTTCCATTATTGGTGGGGCTTCCTCTTTCAGATATTTTATGAAATATCTTCTTCAGAATTTTGCTATATGTCGAAGATTATTGTAGTTGTAACATATGATGTTATAATTCAACAAAGGGGAAAATGTTTTGTAATTTCTCCTTGAGAATCCATGGGTATCTCTATTGTCTCTCCTCATATAACTGCCTCTTACATTTTTTTACAATCTATTTCTTTATGACCAAAACCATCCCAAGAGAAACAATAGAAAAAAAAAATGTTGGTACCTGAATGTGTGATTCCATCTTGAGGGGAGAGTCTTCCTTATTTTGTTCTTTTGAGAAATATTTGTCTTCTATGAAACAAATTGATCTTCCTTCCTATTGTCTTCAACCTTGACAAAATTATTGATTATATCAACATAACTCTCGGTCCTTTCTTCACTTGACTGTTTTGAAGAGGTTGAGGCTTCTTCATTAGCAGCATCCTTATTTTCACTGTACTCAAGACAAGTCATGTCAAATGGTGATCTTTGATGTTTTAGGATTGCATTTAAGGTTTTAGAGATATTTTTTAATTTGGTGTTGGTATGAGATTTTTTCAACTCCTTTCTTAGATAGAAAAAATTTTATTCTAAACTATTGCAACTATCTTCCTTTTATTTTAGTTGGGATCTTAATACTTCTTCAATTCTCTTTTCCTCTTCTACTTGTTTTTTTAAACTGATGATGATCTTTTCATCTTCATGAAGAATTTGTTTTAAACTAAGCACTTATTTTCTATACTTCTTCAGTTCCCCCTTTAGTATCCTTTTCTTATTCCTTAGTTTCTTTATTTCATTTAGAGAAGATATGATCTCTCCTTCAAGATTTACTTATGCATCAAGCTCGAAGTCTTCTTCTTTTGTTAGGTTTGCATTTCCATTTTATAGGAAATCAGTCTTTTTTTGTACACCCATAAAGAGAATTTCTTTTGTTTTACTATCACTATCATCAGAATAGTTGTTGTCTTCATTGGTATATAGATTCTTCTTTTGTCTGTAGAAATTTGTGTTTGTTTCAGTCTTGCCCTTCTTGTACCTATTGAAACTAGAATCTTAATTCACGTTGTTATCTTTATTATTTTCATTAGGACATTTAGAAGAAAAGTTTCCTACTTTTCCATAGTTAAATCATTTGAAGGGAAGATTAGCTTTGTATTTTCATGTCCCCCTCTTGATCTTTCTGGAAAAATTAGTGTCTTCATCATCTAGTTCACTATCTAAGTTGTCATATGTTTTGTATTCTTATGTATTTTTCTTCTTTGATGCCTTGAAAGTTGCTTCCTTCCTTGTTGGTTTTTCTTGCTTATACTTTTCTATTCTCATTTCATATGTAGTGAGAATTCCATGTAATTCATCCATTGTTAAATTGTCTAGGTCCTTCATTTCCCCAATGGAAGATATATTGGGATTAAATCTTGAGGCAAGTTATCTAAGAATTTTTTTCACAATGATATTTTCATGAATCTCTTCACCCAATCCTTTTATAGTGTTTAAAACTTCATCTACACAAAGAACATAGACTGCAATGCTATCTTCTTCATCCATCTTAGGGTTCTCAAATTGTCCTCTATGGATATGTATTTTTTCCTTCTTGACCTTATCATCCCCTTCATATACTTTTTGTAACTTTTCCCATACCTCTTTTGTTAAATGACAATGCATGTCTTTGAAATATACTTATTCTTCCAAGCTGCACAAAAATGTGTTCTTGGCCTTAGAATTATTCTCACTGAGTCTTATAGAAGTCGAAAGTACATGTGGGATTGTTGGAGTTGTGAATCCAATCACAAATACATTCCAAACTTCAAATCCAAGAGACATTAGATAGGTTTTCATTCTTATGCTCCAAAATGCATAATTTGATCCATCAAAGAATGGAGCTCTATTTGTAGAAAAAAATTCCTTATCCAAGTATGATATTGGGAATCACCTTCTAGTGGTTAGACTGTTCCTAAAGGAACTCACTCTGATACCAAATTTTGGCACACTTACTTACACTAAGAAGGGGGGTGAATTGATATAGGACTTTTTTTCTTTTCTTACAATCTTTATCTATTTATTACTTCAGCATTCATAATTAGTTCATGAGAAATGCACATACAAAAATTTAATCCAAAATACATAGAGATTTAATGCGGAAACCAAAATGAGAGAAAACCACAAAAATTTTCTTAATAAAATCATGTATGCACCAACCTACTATTACAATGTTTGCAGGAACCAATCTGCTTGACTAAGCACCAACTCAACAATATTTTTTACAGGAACTAATCTTTAGGAGACACCATTCCCCTTAGTTGAGCACCAACCCAGCACTGCCTGTAGATATCAATTTCACTGGAAATGTCAATATCTTCAAGTTGTTATCAATACCATATTATTTATTTCCTTCATGTATTCATATAATCAAATATGTTGCACTGTCTTTTGTTACATTTCATAACTTGCAGAAGTTCCTTTTGTCCTTGCACCTCCTAGCCACCCATGGAAATTGCATTATCTTCCTTTGATTATGTAGGAATCCTTGGAATTTCTCTCCTCAGAGCTTCCCTTCCACCATTTGTACTCACTCACTTCCTTCCACACATGTAAACTAGATTCATGCATTCTTATTTATGCATTCCATACTTCCATGAATTTTCCCACATACAAAAGTATGTCCATGAATTTGGCTACATATCTTCTCAAAACCAAGTTGCAAAATTCCTTAGAAACCACTTTTCAATTACCTTTCATCGCACACCATATGTTTCTCTAGACAGAGCATGAACCATGATACTCAGTAGTCATCCAATTTATCCTTGACTAAATCTCAACCATTGATTCATTTATCAGGACCACTAAGAGTACAAAAACATGTAACACCACCTCATCATTTAGTAGTTGTCCAATATTCAATCAACAACTATTATTGTCTCTTAGATTCCTCTTTGTCGGAACTCATCTTCTCATAAACAACTCCACTCCAACTAGATCATCTCTAGTGGCATGTACTTCGATGTATCCAACAGTCCTCGGAGTCTAAAATCAACAACTTCAATGACATCAGTCCTTCAACCTGCACAATAGTTACCTCCCATCTCCTTAAATAATCATTATATGGTCAGGTGGGACCCATGATGATATATGATTGAGATTGCATCACTCCTACTTTTCGATCAATGGATCACAAGCATTCTAAGAGTCCCTTGTCATTAGAGTACCTATACTCAGATTCCACTCTCACCATTTATTTTTCGATGAATGAAGAAGATCTATTCATCGTGCCAACTTAACACTAGTTGAGATGATTACCTAAAGGTATCCTTCACAATAAAAAATATGACACGTGTCACTGCTCAGGACATTCTAGATACCACATTGGCATCCTCATCACCTTGACCTCCAAGTTGTCACAACACATCACCCCGATGTCACTATCCTTCCTCCTCAAAAAGGATCATCATAGATCCAATGAATAAGGTGTATCCTATGATATATCTATGATCCTTGGCCCTTCTCATCATCTGATGGATCGCACTCTGATAGACCTGTCTTCGATATTCATAGTCCAAAATTCACCGATATCACTCTCTGCTTGATATCAACCATCAATCTATCTTGATGGATTCACTGTAGATATAAGTTATATCTATTATTCATTTTAAGCTTCCACAACCTTCAAATTAAACCTTTTCATTTTACCACACTCATTTTTCTACACTCATTTTGTAGTCATCCTTTCTCTGTGGGTCTAAGGAATATCTTTGCATACTTCCACCACCCCAAAAAATAACCTTCATGTTCCATAATACACACTTTTCACCCATGCTTAGAAACCTTTCTAAGAATTTCATCATGGGTCTATGAGACATCATGTGTCGTCAAATTTGTGACAAGTGGGTCGTCCAATCTATTACAAGTGGTGAACTCTTGGGTTGTTGGATATCTCACCCTCTAGGTTGTCTAATATATGACAAGTGGTGACCTCCTAGGATGACATATCTCTCACCCTATGGATAATTAGTCATTTCTTTTAAATATCTTGATACTTAGTCATTATTGATACTTAGTCAATTCTTCAAAATCTTCCCATGGGTTTTCACTCATTTCTTCACATACTCCTGATTCTCGATGGTGTTCACTATCTTCACAATGTCTTGGTACTTATTTATTTTTTTCAAACTCCTACTGTGGGTCTCTTACATTTAGTTGATTTTCAAACTCTCATCATGGGTCTATGGGTTTACGCTCATTTCTTCACATACTCTCGATTCTTTGTCATGCTCACTATCTCTGTGATATTTTAATACTTAGTAGTTTTTTGAGAAATTTATTTTGATGTGGAAAATGAGGTGGCTTCCATGTGGGTGTCTTATTCTTTTCTGAATGACGTGTCATCAACATGTGTCTTCACATGTGGTACTGTATGTGGCATCTGTAGATTTTCTTGTTGTAGAATTGATGTGGACTCCTTATGATGTGGAAATCATCTGAATGGACATGTGGCACTGATGAGGTTTCTATTATGGTGCTAATGTAGTTTATTTGACCCACCAGGTTGTTAGAGAAAGATTTACCTCACCCTATGCAATCTTGCAAAGAGGGACTTATTCCACTCCCCCATGCGGACTTACTTTCCCTCATTGATAAATCCAGAGACAAAAATAAATATTTTTCCACTTGTATGCACCTTTCAAGCTATACAACAAGCATATACGCTGGTTGCTCCACTACAGCCCGTGTACATCGGGATTTGTGCCAGAAAATCAAAATTAAATGTTTGGTTTCCATGTCATGACATGAGATCTCTAATCCTTGGCCTTCCATATACTGGAAAAATTTCGACTCGGCCCTTCATTTTCATTTTCAAGGCTATAAAGAAGCCAATTCTGAGCTATGGAAAAGAAGAAAGAATTCAACTTTGAGAGCAAAGTTACTCCGGGAAATTATTTACTTCATATTGAGTCTGCATCCCTTTGTCCTTTAAGTCTGAACACAGTGTTCAACCCCCAATTTCTTCTCTTATTGATGGAGAACCTATTTGTCTCCCTTATATGAGCTTGCCTTTGGTGGAGGATTGAAGTGGTGGAGGCCCAGTTGGAAGGAACTCAGTTTCTTGGTTCTGAACCAAGCCGACATAGAAGTCTGTAATATTTTCACTTTTGTTGATCATTTATTAATAGAAATACTCATTTCCCGTCCAATTGATATCTTACAAATATATGAGATATTATCCATGGGCATGTTTGTTTTGTATATTAATGGATTATGCTATCTAATGTGCTAACCTTTTATGTTATCACTATATGCTTTCTCTATTTTTTTGTTGAGAACTTGTTGTAGGTATAAAGCTTTGGGTTGAAGTGCTCAACAGTGGACACCATCAAACATTTGGACAAGGCAGGCCTCATTCTTATCTCTCTTGCACATTAGTTTTTATAGCATATGCTAGAATTGAGTCGATTTTTGCAGTCATACCTGTCTATTGTGGTTCACCCTAGCCATAGAGAGATTTTCCTTGTAACAGAACTGGCGACCATACTGGGGATGAATCTTCTTTCTTAGGGTTTGAAGTACTTTTCTCCTTATATTGCTCTTGTTTCTATTGTGGTTCTTTTCGTAACATTGCTTGACAACTCCTGTTCACTCTGGGTTTGAGTTTTCATCCTTTCTCCCTTGCCTGGCCTTGTTTCAAAGCATATACATGCCTTTTTCCCTGACAGTCGCATATACATGCAGACTGTCTCACTATAAGTTGTGTATATATGCTTGGTTTTCCCAAAGAGTTGTGTACACCCTTTTTCCTTGCTTGTTTGATCAATCCAGTGTTTGTTGGGTAGGATTTGATGCTTGTTGAGCCTTCTTAGGTCCATGTAGTGCTTGTTGAGTGCCTGTGGGATGACAAGAAACCCTCTTTTGGTTGAATTTTTGGGCGAAGTTTTTCTCTTCATTTTTTCATTTTTATTGCCCTTGTACATTGGGTTGGGTGTTTCATTGCTTGATATCCTACTTGAGTTATCTCTCTTTTATACATAGTAGGGCTATATATCAAGTTACTTTTCAATCCATGCATTTTCAGTTTCGATATATTGAAGATACAAAAAAAAATTGCATATTTCATTGCTTGGCATTTTTGTCTTTTGAGTTTTTATCATTAGCTTAGTGCATATAGTGAAAGACTGCATTTTTACTTCTGAATTGCAGAGTTGAATTTGAAAATTGCATCTCTTTTAGGAGCACATCATACATTAAAAGTTAAAGTTGGGACTTTGCATTATTTTCATATTTCCTTTCTTGCAGAGTCATAACACCATGAGTTTCATCACCATACCTTTTTGAGTAATCATAGACATAAAATCAACACTATAATTTAAAATTTATTAGTAACGATTTTATTTTTCTAGGGTGTACAAACTAGCCTAGGATTTAGTGCCTTGGAATAGGATTTTGTGAGTAAACTTCTCCAAGGAAATTGACTCAACATATGTGTCTAAGTCAGGAAGTGGAGAAATCCATTGTATAATTGGAAAGATTAGGAGGCTCCGCTCACACCGGAGTTAAGCACGAGGTCGCGTGAAGTCGGTTGAAGGGATATCCCCCTGATACCTTCCTAGCGTCAAAGATATTTCTGGGGATCTATTCGTATCTAGGGATCTTTTTAGTGCCTTTACCTTCGTGAGAGGCAGTTCTTTCAAGGTTTTGGGCTTTGCTACCCTGCCCATACAGTGGGCCTGACTTACTATTGCTCTCCTATGCATCGGTTATACAGTGGTTTATTAGTTTCTTGACTTAGGTATCTCATAGGTTACTTGCAGGGGTTATTCTACATGTACCCTGGGTCAGATAAGGGTCGGACAACACACAGCCTTTATAGAGGATTACCTCTCCAGGGAGTTCTGACCAACTGGTTTTTAAGCCCACAAGAGCCCTTATAACTGATTATGTTACCTTTGATCTTTAGCAAGGAGCCTCAGGCCCCTCTTGGGCGAGACATACCTTCTTTAGGGAGGAAGGCCACTCAACCACTTTACCCCGTTTGCATGCATACTATCCATTTGACTTTTTGTGTGCTTTTCGATTACTAGTTGGCCTTAAGACCCTATATTGAGTCCTCATTATGGATAGTGGAGTCCCTTTGGCACCCTCATTTACTACTTCTTACCCCATGATTCCCACTCAGTTCATGGGGATAAATCCTCCTATTTATTATAGTGGTATGCAGAACTTTGGTACTTAGTCTGCGCCTTGGGTCTCTAGTCATTCTCTCGTTGATATGCTTTCACCCTTGCAATCCTCTCCCTGGTCCACTTATATGAATCCTAGCATTGGATCTGGGGGCACCATGGCCCCGATGACTACATATTCATTAGATACGATTCATTTCCCTCAACCTTCCTTTACAACGGGAGGTTGGAATCTCCCCTCTTACGTATCCAATCTTGGTTATTCTCTTTCAAGAGCCAATACTCAGATGGGTTCTTATTCTACCTACTACACTCCATCCATGTATCCTATGTCTTCCATGTTGGTTCCTTTGAACACTTTTTCCATGGTGATTCCTCGTGTATCCTCGGGTGTTTCATACAGGGAGAATCAATTTTACAGTCCGGGCTACCCACTTCACGGGACCCCTTCACAAGGGGAAAACATATATCCTCACTCGAATAGTCCCTATCATACTTCTATCTCTTCACAGAATTCAGTGATGATACCTGTTCAGACTTCTCTGAATCAGTTAAATGGAGTATACTACCTTTCCAGACAGGGACAGGGAGTAAACTAGGACCCTTTATGTCCTGCAATGTTTCAAAGTCAATCTTTCCCTGGACCTTGGCATTAAATGACACAATTCATCGCTAGTCCAGTCACTATCAGTCATACTAGAGCTCCATCACCAAACTCTACTAGTCATTTTGTAGATGGGTCGACAACTTCTACAGGTTATGTTGACAACCCATACTTGGCCACTGCTAGTCATGCTGGGGGAACCACTTTAGTCACCACGATTCATAATAATGCCACATCTTCAACCTCTATATAACATGTAGGAGATGACTCTCCCACCTTTTCCTGCCACATTGATAGTATGTCACCAGCCATCGTGAACGACACTGGGGGAATTGAGAATCCCAGACACCTCAGACGTAAGCCTAAATTCCTTTGCATGACTTGTGAAGGAAGTCATCTTACACGTTTATGTATAGCCATGGCCAGGATACTAGAAGCGTGGGGATCACCTAAGGGCCCTTCGGATTATGAGGCATCTGTGATTTCCCCACACCTTGTTCCTCCTATTGACACGATAGTAACTCCATTGTAATCTTCTCTTGATCACACCCCCATTTTTTAGGGTGATGTATCCCCTATCCCTATTATTATGCAACCTCTTCAACCTAGAATTGAAGAAGTGGTCGTACCAATGCAATATTTAGTCAATCCTACTCCCTTTACGGAGGGTAATGCATCCTTCAATCACGTCTTCAACATCTCTGATCTTGCATATTCTGAATGAGAGAGAGCTCTACTTTCCCCGAGTCCTCTCCCTTCAATTTTTGAGGAGATCACCTTCGATTGGGATGGCCTTGTTGGGTATCCCACACCCCTACCAGTGTCTTTTCCAGTAAGAGACATTATTTGAACCATCACGGAGATTGTATACTCTATTATTACTTTATCCTTCTCCATTTGGAGAGCTTTGGGTTTTCCCAATATTTTGTCGGTTATTCGTAAGATACAGACATTCCATAGAAGGTCAGTACGGGAGCCTTGGCCTCCCCCATTACATGTTGATTAAAATAGTATAAACGAGTTTAATTTAAGATTTTTTTCGACTCATCTAAAAAGGAAAAGATTGTTGGGTGATTAGTCCCTTTAACACTCATTAAATTGGATTTGAAAGATCATGAGTCTTAGTTAATCTCTTTTCTGAATTGTTATCAAAAAGTGAAAAGATCGTCGAGTGAACTTGTATTTTTCACACTCGTAAATTGGTTTTGAAAAGACATATATTTGGCACAAGTTTACCCCTTTTTCACACCAAGTAGACTAAAATATATAAAAAAGGACATTTTTTGGCATTAAGTTGTGATTGCATCTCATGCCCTTGATTGCAGTATTGATCCTATAGTCGTTTCTCACTTTGCATTATAAACTATTTGTCTCGGCAGTTTGCATCCTCAACCAAGCATAGCCTTGTTTATATCCTTCACAATTTGACACCCTATACCTAGGAGGAAACATCCCCCTGAGTGTCCATCTAGCACATTCACGTCCCTGCATTGAGCATAGGTGCGTTCCACTGCTGGAACTATTTTTTCTTAATTGCGACACTCGTTTCCTCCTCTGTATCATAGCATTCATTTGTTATGAAAAAACAAAAAAAGGCAGGCAGGAAGGGAGTATTATCTTATATCAACAGCAGTCGTGTCACCTTTGAACAAAGCACAAAATTATTTGAGTCCATTCATCATCATAATTTTGGTATTAGCATGGCCTTAGGAAGATGAGATCGTTACAGAGTCTTCTCTACCGACTGGTTACTCTTCTAGTCCCTATAGAGAATTTCATCAATGCCTCCTGCATCTTATGGTTTCATCATCAGGTCTATGCTGCTAGAGTCCTCCACATGTCTCATTCTCTTTTTCAAAGGAATTCTATCAACCTGTGTCGGCCACTTATCAAAACTCTTGACTTTGCATGTCGGTCATACACACAGTTTGTCTCAGAATCACATGATATTGTAGTCCTATCATGCACCCTAGACCTACTTTCATCATTGGTAGGTAACCTTGAACCCAGCAGTCGACATTTCATCAGTGGTCATTGACTGGGTGGTTTCCCTTACATTCAACAGCAAGACATATATTCACACATTGGGATTCGTACAATGTATTGGATGCCATTATCCTTATTGGTGGTTTCCTTGCCTTTGTCAGCAATTTTTCATCATTGGTTTCTATTCAAAGGGTCTTTTTCGTGTATCGGTTGCACTTGGCACACATGAAAGACGCACAGGTTCGTTGGTTCTTGAACTTTTTCTTCTTTCGATTTCCACCAAATCATGAAGCTCCTGCTTTGTACCTCGTGTTGACTGATTAGAGATGCCTTAATTCTCTCCTTTAAGTGGGTCTCTTTCCATCAACATCAACCCATTTATTCTGGAAACAGGGCCTAGAGTCTTATGAGTACCTTGAGGCTTGTAGTCATTAGTGGCAGGCTCTCTTTCCATTGACAGTTGGGAATACATCAATGTCTCTTGATCAATGGATTCTTCAGGTGTAAGACACCAGCTCCTTTATTCACACTTGTAAGAATGTACTCAGTGCCTTGATACCTACTTTCATTATCAGTAGGTTGTCTCGCATTTTTTAACGGTATACATCAATGACTGGTAATCAAATGATGTCTCATTATGTTCGACCTCAACTCCTTTATTCACATTATGTAGACTTTCACCTTTGGCGGATTGTGTAGAAGACTTGAAGACATCACTATGTGGCCATATCTTTCCTGAACTATTGCTTCCTTTTCATTGGACCAATACCTATATGACTTCAGTGATCATGGGAGATCAGATTGTACTCCATGGTATACAAATATATTTAGATTGGTTTTGAGACTGTTTCTACTGGCCCTTGCTCATGACCATGACAATTATTGGCATATAAGCACATTTTTATTTGCATATTTATGGCCACAAACACTTATTTGGTATATTTTCACATGGATCTGCAGTGTATTTTTGGCACCCATGTATGAAAAGTCAATGCAAAATGTAATGATTGATTGAGTTCATCCAGTTGGTTCTCTACCACTCCACTCCTGGGTCATTTATAATGTATTTTGGCCATCCCAGATACTCCTTTGACCTCACACATTAAAGGGCATTTGTTAGATCAAGATTTGCCTCACCCTATGCAATCTTCTAGAGAGCGCCTTATTCCATTCCCCCATCCAGACTTACTTTCCCTCCTTGATAAATCCAGAGACAAAAATAAATATTTTTCCACTTGTACACACCTTGCAATCTATACAGCAAGTGTATACGATGGCTTCTCCACTACAACCCGTGTACATCGGGATTTGTGCCAGAAAATCAAAATTTAATGTTGGGTTTCCATGTCACAACAGAAGATCTTTGATCCTTGGCCTTCCATATACTGGAAACATTCTGAATCATCCCTTTAGTTGCACTTGGAAGGCTATAAAGAAGCCAATTTCGAGCTATGGAAAAGAAGAGAGAATTCAACTTTGATAGCAAAGTTACTCTGGAGAAATGATTTACTTCATTTGAGTCTGCATCCCTTTGTCCTTTAAGTTTGAAAACAGCGTTCAACACCCAAGATCTTCCCTTATTGATGGAGAACCTCTTTGTCTCCCTTATATGAGCTTGCCTTTGGTGGAGGATTGAAGTGGTGGAGGCCCAGTTGGAAGGAACTCAGTTTCTTGGTTCCGAACCGTGCCAACATAGAAGTCTGTAATATTTCCACTTCTGTTGATCATTTATTAATAGAAATACTCTTTTCCCGTCCAATTGATATCTTGCAAATATATGAGTTATTATTCATGGGCATGTTGTTTTGTATATTAATGGATTATGCTATCTAATGTGCTAACCTTTTCTGTTATTACTATATGATTGCTTTGCTTGTTTGTTAGGAAGTTGTTGCAAGTATAAAGCTTTGGGTTGAAGTTCTCAATGGTGGACACCATCAAATGTTTGGATGAGGTAGGCCTTGTTCTTATCTCTCTTGCACATTAGTTTATATAGCATATGCTGGAATTGAGTCAATTTATGTAGTCATACCTATATGTTGTGGTTCACCCTAGCCATAGAGAGATTTTCCTCGTAACATGGGTATTGGGCCCCAATATTTTGATCTTAGCCATCGATCTGTGATGATCAATGATCAATATTTAACCTGATCCTAGTTCATTGTTCTCCTGACAACATCTAATTCCTTTCACGCAGTTCCATAAATATTCTATTCACTTTCAAGTTTCATAAAAAATAAACCACAATATAAACCTTTCAAAGTTGTTATTCTTCATGAATGTGGGATATATCGATTTTTCCATTTACTTCAGTCTGGTTACCCGAGACCTCATTTTTTATCATTTCTTATGCTTCCTTTGCATTATTGAGCTTCAACAGACTATAATCCTTCTGCCATAAAGACGCTTCACTTTATCAATTATGTTTCTTTTTTTTAATAGGGTTGTCTCATTCATCTTCCACACACCATTTCTCTTCATGTCTGTGCAGCTCTAAAATTTCTTGGATTCTTCTTTCTCAGTCACCTTGTATTTTAGATCAATAAATAACTCTTACATAAACTCAACAATACATAGTTGGCTTCACAGAAAAATATCCATCAATATATAGGGGAATTCTCTCACCTTCATCCACACAGAGTAAACATATAACTCAAAAATTCCTTCAACTTATCTGCTTCCTCTAGTCTCCCCCTATATGTGATATCAATGTCATCATTTGACATCAATGACAACACAATTTCTAGCAAATAGATTTTGGCATTAGAAGGAGGGCCTAAATTTGTATGGCTAGAGATAACACTCGATATTTTCATGGACAGACTTTTTATTACACCCCCAGTGACCCTCAACCACATCCTTTCCCAACTTTAGAGGACAATCCTGAGCCAAACTTCCCTTACAAAAACACTTCCCTCAATTTTGAAATTCCTTCCATCAAAAGTCGTGAAACAACTCTTAAAACTTGGTACATTTTTCCGCATGCAAAGTTTGCCGAAAAATTGACGAATTGATCGTTCCTTAGATAATATGACGGGTCACTTACCCATTTATTTTGAATTACCTAGAAGAAGAGATATTCATAAACATGTTAACTAGTCTCATGTTCTCGTCGAATTTGTTGAAGACTTACTTGATGTCTCTTTGTAGAAAACACCTCAAACCTTGGATCAAATTCCCCCTACTTGTCTAGGATCTACCCCTCCCGGTTCAGGTTCTGAAGCACATTTTGAATCTGATATTGAATCTGAAGAAGATACTAGAAGGAACCCCACCGTGGCCAAAAATCATAATCACATTCCCACATGGATGTGTCAGGGAACCTTGAACCTTCCCGGACCCATGCATGACTTTCCAAAATGCCCAGAAATATTATTACCCAAATTTGACCTATACAAGGCATGCTCTCTTGAAGATCACATAAAGAACTTTTACTTAGACTTCCATCTTCTGAATGTTCAATACAAAGACATAGTTTGTAGTGTATTCCTATATATCTTTAAAAATAAGTCATCCACGTCGTACTACAATATTCCAGTCATCTCCATGAGGATTTAGGACACTTCCAAGAAATCATTTGTTATCAACTTCAGACAAGAGAAAACCCCTATAATGTTATTTAAGGAACCGATTGCTCTCAAGATGGAGAAGAAAGAGAAAGAAAAAGACGTTAATCAACATTTCACCACTATTCTAAAGAAATTTATTGTTGATGTTTGACATGTCGAGACATTAATTGTAGAATACTATACTTCATATTTACATCCCTCCATAGGCATGTTTTTCAAGTAAGCTAACAAACCAAACTTAGAAAAAAAAAATGAAGAAGAAAAGGAAGTCGAAAAAGAAATACTTTCTCTAGGTAGAAACCCAGCAACTGAAGAAAATAAAACTGCGAGTAAAAATCCTCTTCTTCTAACCAAACCACCCAAAAAAGAACCAAAATACTTAGACATTGTGCTCAAATTAGTCAAAAAATTGTCCAACGAGGTGGTAAACCTTAAGAAAAACACTGGTGAAGGGTCCTCTTAGCAGAAATATTTCTAAACCTTTTTCAAGAAGACAAATAATCATACTGAACTACCTGAGACTCCAAACCTTATCGTCAACCTCAATGAACTTGGTATAGATAATTTATGCTTGTATCATCAGACCAACCACTCAAATAAAAAATTTCCTTAGTGTATGAATTCCATGACTGTATTCATTAGCCAACTTCTGGAGCATTAGTTTATTACTGATGACTAGCTCAAGAAATAGCCATGGAAGAAACCATTGAGGAAGGAGGTAATATTAGGGAGTCTTCCTTTTTCTTGTGGGACTAGTGTTTGGATTCCGATAACAAAAAGGTAGAAGAAATATATATAGGTGACACCCATACCATTGTTGAACTTATGCTTTTACTGAGGGGGGTTGAATCAGTATAAGATAATTTTTACTTTATTTAACCATTCATCAATCATTCATTAGATGAGAAAAAATAATCACATATAAACTCAAATCATAATGCATAGATTTTAAAATGGAAACCCAATCAGGAGAAAACCATAAACTTATATTTATAAATTTATGTAGGCACCAACCTATCAAATATTGTAGGAACCAACCTACTAGAGACACCAATCTCCTTAATTGCGCACCAACTCGGCAATATGTAGGCACCAACCTACTGTAACAATATTTCCAAGCACCAACCTACTGTAACAATATTTGCAAGCACCAACCTACTAGATACAACAATCCTCTCACCTAAGAAATAACTCAATAAGATCTATGTATACACCAATCCAATATATTCATACACAGATTACTTCTGACTTCTCCTACATGATTCATTCCATAGACAATCCTTCAAACCTTAGTCACATGTAGCCTTCATTCCCTAGAGGCATGGCAATGTAAACATCCATTGATGGCTATATCACAACCTAAAAACAATGCACATGGAAGAATTACATGCCTTTATTCCTTCATAGCGCACCTTTAGAACAAGAAAAATCCCAAGAAAAACCACTTAGAATTCTCTTGCACACCTTTATATCCTAAAGAGACACCCCAACTCCTTTAGCACACCTCAGATCACTTTTTTGCACCTCATACTTGATATCTTGTTTGGTTGCACTACAAATGTGCACACCTATTTTGTATGTATATTAATTATGTCCCCCCTTTCAGGTCCAACCTATAAAGACTGGTTGATCTAACCTCAATTTTTTAGTTGGGTTATCGGATGTAATAATTCATATCTCCTCATTCCTAGTGTGTTATAGGGAATTTCATATGCCATTGCAAAGGTATTGAAATAAGTTTTCCAACCATATAACTTGTTCTCCCATTTGAGCTAGGTATGTATTGTAAACATTTCTTCAAAGATAGGGTATCCAAACTGATCATCAAAAATCCAAAAAATAATACTTTCAATAATATCCATCTTGAAATATTTATCTTGGACATCTATAGGATTGTAATACTTATCTTGGACACTTGTAGGATCCCCTGTATTTGAAATAAATGAAAGCAATATTTCCAACAATCTCCCCCATTGTCATTGATGGAAACCCTTAGTCAATTCTATCATACTCCCCATGTTTGCAGCTCTCCTTGTGTCTACAATTCTTCCTCTATCTACAACTTCTCCCCCTTTGACATCAATGGAAAAGGGATGCTTCCCCTAAGATTTTTCTTCCATTTACTTTACAAATTGTTCTTTTTCAAGAAACAATTCTTCAATTGAAATCTTCTTAACCTGCATTTCATCCTTCAATTTGCAAACCATTATGTAGTTATGATCCTTCAGAGGTATATCTTTGATTTCTCACTTGTTGACAACTGATCATTATCTAGGCTATCTCTGCTACAAGTATCCAAAACATATCATTCTATTTGATTGTTTTTATTGAACAAACATTCCACTCCAAATTCATGACATTGGTCTTTTGAACGAGGTGAAGCTTTAGTATTTGAATTTTTTTCTGCCTCCACATTCATTTCTAACAAGGACCAATTACATGATTTCTCTCATTCAACTTGAATTTCCATCTTCCCAAGGAAATTTCTCGACCTTACCTTTTCTAGAAATGGGGTGTACATGTTTCGAATGAGAATTGAAACAGTGAATATCCCTACCATCTTCATCTAGATTATCACATCCTTTTTCATAACAAATAGTTTCATCTGTCTTTCTTGCTTTTGCTTACTTTTCCAAACCTTTGATTATTCTTCTTGATGTTTGTCAAGAAATTCTTCCTCCTTGTTCAGATTAGGATACTTTGTTATGTTTCTTCTAAAATCACATGCTATGTGCCCATAGTTGTTGTGCTTATAACATTCAGTATTGTAAGTAGAGGAGAAAATGAATTTTATTTTTTTGTTATAAAATGTTGGATTACTGAGAGGGGAGATGAATCAATAATGAGAAATTATACCAAATACTAATCCTTTAAACCAAAATGTATATTATTTTACTTATTCAACCATGTTCATCTGTTCATCGTCAATATCTTATTGATAATAAGCATTAACATTCATCAGTGCACAATAAACAATAACAAACACATCCACACAATGCAAAGTACACCAATATTTACATGGAAACCCAAGGGAGGAAAAAACCACGGAATATTTTTCTTATATGTCAAGAATTACATTCAAGGAAGCACCAACTTCCAATTCTCTAGCTACAACTGGAAGGAGGATCTGACCCCCTAGTTTCTCATGCTACAACATGAGGGAAACTCCAACTCCCCAATTCTCTTGCTACAACAAGAATGAGGCTACAACCCCCAATGTTTTCCGGCTACAATCGGAAGATGGCTACAACCACCTATTCTTTCTCCATCCAATCGCCCTGAAATATAAATTCCAAATGTAGACAACTTGTCACTCTCACTTAATCAACCACTGCCACTATCAACCTGTCACTGTCAACCTGTACCAATAACCTATAACAACCTGTACCAATCAACCTGTACCAAACAACCTATACCAATAGCTTGAACCAACATTTACCATGCATCAACCATGCATCAACCTGTACCTCAACCTGTACCATCAACAAGTGCATCAACCATGCAGCAAACCATTACAAATAACTTATCACAACAACCTATCCAAACAACCTATCACAACAACTTGTCTCATCAATCTTATCAACCAAATCAGATCTACTCACCAAGATCAATCACCAAGACAACTCTCAACCATACGCACAATATCACCAAGATGTGCATCAACCAATCACAAAAACTCATAATCATCACCAAGATCAATATGTGTTTATAATCATATACCAAGGCAAGTATGCTACATCATCCATAAACAATGTGTCAACAATACTACTAACAATTGCCTCCAACCATGTACCAAGTATGTACCAATCATGCATCAACTACACATCAACTATGACTCATAAAGATGTACCAACATCATCAACTATACACCTCATGTATGTGCCAACGCATCAACTACTTGTCTCAACCATATACCCAACATGTACCTCAACCATATACCAAAGACATACACCAATATAACCATCAAAAGTTATCTAACAATTCATCGTTCTATCCATAAACCAAATACCATAAACCCTTACATCAAACCATGTGCCACAACCTCATTGTTAAGTAGCCTCAAGCTAAACTGTAAACTTCAAAAACATATCACAACCAAATGACCAATATCCATATGTCAAATACCAACAACAAAATACCAATTATATCCCTCAACAAATTTGATATATGCATCAATACTAAACATCCAATACCATCTCAAGAGATAAAACCTAGCTCACAAAACATACCCCAAACAAGATGTGCCATATCTCTCATAAATAGACCCCAACCATGATGTTGTCATGGTTCTGTTGCCTCGATTATGTTATCGTGATTCTGCTGCCGCGATTTTTATGTCGTACTTTTCCTACCGCGATTTTTCTGCCACACTTTTTCTGCCGCATTTTTCATGCTGTGATTTTTTTGCCACACTTTTCTCTATCAATAATATATGCCCAAATAAACTTTCACAAAAATAGATATTCAATGATATTCAATAGGTTCTAATGGGAGATTATTTCTCTCTTATTTATAGTTCCATGTAGCTTCCTCAAGGGGTTACCTTCTAACCAACTTAACCCACTTTCTTTCTTTTAGGGCTAACCCACTTCTAACCACTTGTCCACTTAACTTAACCACTTTCCACAAATAGTAAGCTCTCCACTCCTAGTTGCGCTAACTTTATTATTTAATTAATTTATTTTGCACCCACTTTGACTTATCCATAAATAGTAAACTCACCACTTCTTGTTACAACCACTTTATTATTTAAATATTTTTTCTTTGCCACCACTTTGACTACTTTATTATTTAAATAATTTATCTTTACTCACAACTTTTTGTTGCAACTAAATTTTCTATAATTAGTCAATTCATAACTTATTTTCCCTTAACTAACTTATTGTTGCAATCAGTTTATTATTTAATTTATTTCTTGGTCAAAACATAGTTACCAACTTAACGAGAACTCTACAGAGTTCTCGTTTTTTGGGGGGTCCAATTCTTCACTCTGTTTTTAAAAATGGTGCTACCAGTAGCACCCCTCTCCCTTTTTAGGTTCTTTTCAATATTTTAAAATTTTCAATCCACAATGTTTACACATTTTTTTTAAATGCTTATTTTTCATCTATTTTCATTTTTTTCAATTTTTATTTTTATTTTTTTTATTCAATGGTGTTTTTAGTCATTTTTCCATGCTTCTTTCAATCCTAAAAATATTTTTTCCCATTTACTTTTTTGAAGTTACGATTTTTCATATAATTATGTATTCTTAATTAATTTATTGTTCCATACTTTTAAAATATAGTGGAAAACACCATTCTTAACACATTGTTTACCTTTACTTCAATACATGGAAAAATATTGTAGTTAAATAACATTGTTTTTTAATATTTAACAAAAAAAATATAATTCATTTTTTTTATATAAATTAAAAACTAAGAAAAATTAAAGAACTGAAATTAAAAAATAATAATAATAATAATAAAACAGATTTAGATAATAAAAAAGACCAAAGAGAAACTTAAAAAACTAAAGAAGAAAAAACAAAACAAATATATAAACTAAGCTAAATCTAGAAAAAAAAAAAAAGGTAAAAAACCAAATTTATGACCTAAAAACTTTAGAAAAGTTTAAAAAACACAAAGAACAATTAAGAATATATATTAAAAAAAAAAACAAATTAACATACTTAAACTACAAAATTTAATACCAAATTAGAAAAAAATAAAAAAAATATAACTTAAAATAACATAAAATTACAAAAAAAATTAATGTTTTTATTAAAAAACGTAAAAATATGTAAAATTTTATGAAAAAACAAACAAATTAGAAAAAACATATGCACCAGTGATGGGAGGCCATGGGGGGTGATGTCGGGCATCACCCTAGCCCCAAGGGGCTAAGCCTTAGCCCCGTGGGACCAAGGTTTATCCCATGGGGGATGGAGTGATACCCGACATCACCCCAGCCCCCACGGGATAAGCCTTGGCCCCTTGAGACCAATGCTTNTGATGTCAGGCATCACCCCAGCCCCCAGGGGCTAAACCTTGGTCCCACGGGGCTAAGGCTTAGTCGTTGGGGGCTGGGGCGATGCCCAGAATCACCCCAGCCCCCAGGGGTTGGGGTGATGCCCAACATCACCCCCACGACCCCCACGATGCTCAACCAATATGGGTGTCGTGGGTGTCATGGGGGGTGATTTCGGGCATCACCCCAGCCCCCAATCGCTAAGCCCTGGTCCCACGGGGCCAAGGCTTAGCCCGTGGGGGATGGGGTGATGATGGGAATCTCCCCAGCCCCTAGGGGCTAAGTCTTAGCCCCGTGGGACCAAGGTTTATCCCATGGGGGATGGAGTGATACCCGACATCACCCCAGCCCCCACGGGATAAGCCTTGGCCCCTTGAGACCAATGCTTAGCCCCTGGGGGTTGGGGTGATGCCTAGCATCACCCCAGGCCCCACGAGCTAAGCCTTGGCCCCGTGGGACCAAGGCTTAGCCCCTGGGGGTTGGGGTGATACCGAGAATTGCCCCCCACGACACCCCAATAATATGTAAGTTTGTAATTTTTTTTTGTTTTAATTTTAATTAAAATTTTATGTTATTTCAATTGCAAAATTATTTTGTTTTTTTTTAAATGTTATTAAATTTGTTTATATTTGTTTTTTCTATTTTTTTACTTTAGTTTCAATTAAAATCGATAGCTTTTGTATTGTAAAATTGCTTTTAATTTTCTTTTTGAATTTTGGGTTTTTTTTTTTTAAATATGCTTAGAAGTTTATTTTAAAATTGGTT
>JZKD02S1633067.1:733988-749165 GCA_000966675.3 Picea glauca
GTTTACATAGGGTTTTTTTGTTAATATCACAATTTCAATTAGGTCGCAAATAACTATGATTTTCACATTTAGGAAAAAACAATTTTTTTACATAGCATCACTTTTTGATTTAGGTGTTGATTTTAATGTTTTTCTGAACTATTGTCTGAGTTTCGAAAGCCATGTTCGAAAAATGTTGTAATTTTGACCATGTTTAAAAAAATGGTGCTACCGGTAGCACCACGTTTTGATTTAGGGGTTGATTTTCATGTTTTTTATGCAAAGATATGGGTTTTAAGGGCTAGAGTTCTCGTTTTGAGGTCACGGTTCTCGTTAAGTCAGTAACTATGTTTCAACCACTTTGACTATTCAATCTTCTCATCACAACTACTTTACCATAATTTTCAAACTCACAACTTCTTATTGCAACTAATTTATTTTTAATTATTTTCTTGATGCAACAACTATACCCATGATTAACTCCTAGTTACCATCAATTTGACCAGTACACTGCTTCTAGGAGCTTCTAGAATGATTGACTTCTTTGACCTTCTAGCAGCTTCTAGATAACTCATGAGGGTTCTTCAACTTCATATGGCCATAACTCTCTATCTGTGAGGAGTTATGTGACGATCCACATATCAACAGAAATGACATGACATATACTATCCATATAGAATAGTCTTGCCTATAAATTCATTGATATTCATGCCTTTATACCTCAAACAGACTCGGGTCCCTTACCCATGCCTTTGTGCTATGACAATTCGCTACCGGACTTCTCCAAGGGTTGACATCCATCACTAAGGGTTGGAATCAATCTACAATATCAGTCTCTAAGGGTTGACATCAATGACAACCAACATCCATACCAATTGTCCATCAACCTAAGCCAATTGTCTAACAATATCCCCCTTTGGCATTGATGGCAACACCAACATTGATGGAAACACTTAGTCATGATAACATTCATGCTTATACTCCTCATCAATGTTTCTATCTCTCCCCCATTGACATTAATGGAAAAGGGTATATCCCTTTGGGGATACTCTCCCTGACTGAGGTTTCCTTGGGGTTTCTCCCCCTGTCTAAATTCCTTTGATCTTTCTATGTGTTTCTAAGTCTCTGATTTTTCTCTCTCCAATAATATGAATAATATATCACCCTTTGAAAAAGGGTATCACTCTAATGCAACACTGAAGTCATATCTTTCATGCTTCCCTTATGATAATCACTCCTTCCAGAAACATGCCTATGTGCTCTCTCTCCAAGCATCTAACTCTATATACTGCATCTAATGAATCTCTTCCCCTAGAGTCATACCTCTTTTCTTACCTCTCTATCTTACAACTTCTCTGAATGATATTTCTACCTATATTTTTGGTTTTGTTTATCTCTCTTGACTTCTTTGCAAGATGTTGTGTAGAAAAATATAAGTCTTCATGTACCTACTACCTTTTGTAGTTATTGTACATTGGTGCTTCCTTGTGTAATCCACTGACAAATATGAAAAGAATTCAAGAATAAGCATTCAAATATTCATGTGTAATTATCATCCATTATGATAATTTTTCTTTGTCCCTGAACCACTCTCTGAACCAATCTATGAATCCATGCTTTGGTCCACTGTCATATATCTTTCAAAACCTGTTAAGTGTTTTTAAGAATCCATCTCTATCCATATTATCCAAAAATATTCTACACAACTATCCATAATGTTGACCCATATGTCACTATACTATCATGAAGTCTTCACTACTGCAACTGATCAATCTATCATATTGTACTTCAACTAACTAATTGCTCTAAATGTTTCTACTCAAACTCTACACTCTGCTCGAATGATGGTTCTTTGGTATGTGTCAGCTACCACATAGACTCCTCCTGTCTAATATTCATATTACTTGGGATTATCTAATTCGGATGGCTCAGAACAATTCTTGCTCTGATGCAGAGTCATCATCATCTTCATTGGTAGATTCATCATCTCTCTGAACTATGACTTGTTTATTTATGTCTATGGATTCATATTTCACTACAATACCTAAAAGTACAATCTACTGAACATGTTCCTTATTTACCTATCTTTTTTTTCTTTCATTTATTTTCCAAACCTTTTTGTATCTGACATCTTCCTTTTTCTTTGTAGATTTATCTTCATCTCGTTTTATTTCCAATATTGTGGTCTTTGGGACCCGGTCTTTGTTCATCTGTTCTTCTTGTTTTATTATCCATACTTTCTTATATCTGATATCAGTGTTCTCTTTAATGGAATTATCAATCACCAGCTATGTGTCCATAGTTATGACATTTGTAACATTTGATGTTACGTGGGGCCACATAAGCATTTCTTTCTTGAACATTTCTTTTATAATCCTTGCAATCTGCAACCTTATGTCCAAAGTTAGCACAATAAAAACAATGACCATAAAATAATATTACATACCTGGGAATGACTGATCTTCTTATGGTGTAGTCCTTCTGAATTTATGCCTTGGTTGATCATGATCATGATTGAAGCTTCTTTGTGGCTTGAACATGGATGGTCTTGTTGAATATGTATCTTTATTAGTTTTGCTAGATTCTGGTTGACCATGATTCCTTCCTTTGAGTACTTCTGCATAACTCTTTTGTTTTTCTTCATTCTTCTTTTATAGCAACCTAGAGTGCTTCTCTTTATTATCTACAACTGATGTGGATGTTTCTGTCTCTTCAACATTCTTATTGAGATTAACGATTTTACTTCTCAATGTGACAACGTCTTCTTCAAGCTTCTCAACCTCTTCTTCTTTCTTCATTATCTGAGACTTCATGACTTATTATATTCTCTGCGCTTCTTCAAGATGGATTTTTAATGTGATTATTTCTTCTCCGAGACCTTTCTCTTCTTGACCAAACTCTGCCTCAAGCTGGTTTAGATCGTTATTTATTTCCTTAAGATGATCTATCAATATATTCTCTCTCATTTCTTCTTGTTCCTTCTGTGCTACTATGTTGGCTTCCAAATACTTCTTTTGATCTTCAAGATTTTCTTCGATATTTTTGGCTTCTTCTAGTTCATTTCTTAAGTTCTCAATGACCTATTGGGATTCTTCAAAAATGTGAACACTTTCCTTTTGTTTCATCAATTCTTGCTTGAGTGAGTTGTTTTCTTCTCTTTATTTTCTTAGTTCATCTAAAGCACTGATCAATTATGCTTCATAATTGTCTTATATTTCAAGTAGTTTTTTGTCTCATTTCCTTCATGGCATTCCATTTCAAGATGTTTGTGTTTTTCACAATTAAAGCAAAAAAACAAACTTTTCTTGATTATGTACTCTTCATCTTTTGAATCTGTTTGACATGATGAACATATTTCTTCTTGATTTGTACCTGCGTCTTCTTTGACATTCTATAACTTTGTGATGGGAGAAGAATATATATTATGTAACTTATCCCAAAGTTATTTAGCTAATGAACATTTACCCACTTTGTCCTTTACTGAATCATATAGTCCTTCCAAAATGAAATCCATTTCAATTTTGTTATTTTGTTATTTTGTTCTTTATTGTAGTCTTTTCCCTTTTTGAACTATCATATCCTATAACAACTGATATTCAAATATCATACCCTTGTTCCTTTAAAAATACTTTCATCCTTCTGCTCCATATCTCATACTTTAAACCATTATGACCATTAAACAGCGGTACTCCATTCTCAGAATAATCCATGATCTCCTTCCAGCGGTTAAACTATTTCCTGAAGGAACCTGGATATGATTCCAATTGTTGGATTACTGATAGGGGGGTGAATTAGTAATGAGAAATTATACCAATTATTAATCCTTTAAACCACAATGTATATTCTTTTACTTATTCAACCATGTTCATATTTTCATCATCAATATCTTACTGTATCTTAAGCATTAACATTCATCAGTGCATAATAAACAATAACAAACACATTCATACAATGCACAATACACCAATATTTATGTGGAAACCCAATGCCAGACAAAACCAAGGAATGATTTTCTTATATGTCAAGAATTTCATTCAAGGAAGTACCAAATTCTGATTCTCCAGCTACAACTGGAAGGAGACTCTAACCCCCTAGTTTCTCAGGCTACAACCTGAGGAAAGCTCCAACTCCCCAATTCTTTGGCTACAACTAGAAGGAGGATACAACCCCCTATGTTCTCCGGCTACAACCGGAAGGTGGATACAACCACCTATCCTTGCCCCGTCCAATCGCCCTAAAATATAAATGCCAAATGTAGACAACTTTTCATTGTCACCGAATCAACCACTTCCACTTTCAACCTATACCAATAACCTGTAAAAACCTGCACCAAACAACCTGTACCAATAACCTAAACCAACATGTATGATGCAGCAACCATGCATCAACATGTACCTCAAACTGTACCATCTACAAGTGCATCAACCATGCACCAAACCTGTACAAATAACCTATCACAACAACCTGTCCAAACAACATGTCTCATCAATATTATCAACCAAATCAGATCTACTCACCAAGATCAATCACCAAGACAACTGTAGATTTTAACCTTGTACAATATTTATTGAAAACATATTTTCAGTAAAAGAACAAAAAAGATACAATGGAAAATACAAACATTACACAAATATTTTTCCTCTGGAAACCCAAACCAGGAAACCATCATATTCTATATTCATTCATAGTGATACATTGTTTACAATACAATATACATATAGGAGCCAACGGCATCCAAAACCCTAACCCAATGACCTAGATTAGTAAACAACCCTAATTCCTTAACCAAAAATAGAAAACCATCGGCAAAAACCATGTGTCGAAAAACTGCCCAACAATGGACAAGAAAAACGAGGCAACACGAAAAATGAAGCAAAAAAGAAACATGTTTCCCGAGGAAAAAAACATTATCGGGGGCGTTGCCCCCAAATCCCGACACAACACAGAAACTACTACTCGTGCAAAGAATATAACACATACCCAACATTCTTCCACTTGTTGTTTTCTTTGCATACAGAGGGTTACAGGGTTACATAGTCAACAATCCAGGACAGCAATGCCCATGGATCCTCTACACCAAGAGAACTTCTCAGTGCTTACAGATTTTGTTAATGAATTTTCAACATTATTCAAAGTGTCCACCTTCATCAGCAATACTTTATTTTCTTCAACCATGTCTCTCATAAAGTGATATTGAATATCAATATGCTTTGTCTTTGAATGATAAGTTGGGTTCTTTGCTAGAAAAATTGCACTATGAATGTCACAATCTATCCTTACAGGTTGTTGTACCAACCTAATACCTGAACACAATATTTGTAACCATATTGCTTCCTTACTTGCATGGTGGCTTCCATGTATTCAACTTCTATAGTTGAAAGTACCACTACATCCTGTCTTTTTCTCATCCAACTTATTGCTCCTCCAAACAGGTTAAACACATACTCACTTGTAGATCTCCTACGATCCAAATATCTAGCCGAGTATGCATCTGCAAAGCCATGTATATCCAATACTTTGTCCAATCCCGGTTTTCCTTGGTAGCACAATCCATAGCTAGGGGTGCCACACAAATACCTGAAAACCCTTTTTACTGTTGTTCAATGCTCCTTCCCTAGTTTTGACATATACCTACTCAAAACTCCCACTGCATGTGCAATGTCTGGTCTAGTACAAACCATTTCCTACATCAAACTGCCAACTGCACTTCCATATGGAAATAGAAAACAACCCTAATTTCTTAACTAGAAATAGAAAACCATCAACAAAAACCATGTGCCGAAAAACTGCCCAACAATGGACACGAAAAATGAGGCAACACAAAAAATGAGGCAAAAAAGAGACATGCTTCCCGAGGCAACACGAAAAATGAGGCAAAAATGTGACACTACTACTCGTGCAAAGAATATAACATATACACAACAACAAATCTCAACCATATGCACAATATCACCAATATGTGTTGTTATCACATGAAGTTTTCCAGGGTCACAGTTGACAACCATGAGCGTAGGCAAGTAGGCGAGTGCATTTTGTAGTGGAAAAAAATTCCATGTTCACTTCAATTTGGTGCCATCACTAGACATAGTTGGAAGGTTTCCACAATTGGCAAAGGGATAAAAATTTTGCAAGGGGCGCTAAAATAGTCGGCGTGCCCAGATCTCAGATCTCGTTCAGATCAACGACCTCAAATCATTTTGAGGTTGAAACATGCTCGGGCATTAAAAGGTCTTGAGCGGGCCGAAATCCTAACCACGGTTTTGCGGGGTGACTACGTGGCGGCAGATGGTTCATTTCGGGCCCAAAAGTGGTGTGGATCCAAACCTCTTTCAATGGCCCCAAAATCACGTGCACATATAATTTTGTATCCATCAACAACAAGTGGTCACCCGCTAGTCGTCCAGCCACACTCCAATCCTGAGGAAGATTTAGTTAATGAAAAAGGATCAGTAGTTGAAACCTCAGCTCAGTCCATAAATAGGAAGCTTTAAATCTATGGCCGAGGAGACAAAACTGTTAGCCTGAGGTACCATGATGGACAATTTCTTCTTGTAGGCCCATACTGATCTGATCTTGCGTCTAATAGGAGGAAACATGCACATTCTAACAGAAGGATGCTCAGATGAAAATCCTTGAATGGGATGGCCAAATCACACTCATGGTAGTTGTGGACTGATCTGAATATAAATAGATAAGTTCAATATTGTGTTATGGTTGTCGATGGTTAAGCAGAGCTCCCTATTTTGTAATAGTTTGATAGCAGAGTTTTTCTCTGGTTATGTATGAGACCTGAGACTTTCTCATTACTAGAAGTCAGCTTCTTTCATCATCTTGTTTTCTCTTGTGCTTAAACACTCGTGCATGGATGGTCCAGACGAGTTGTTGTAGTGGTATTGTAATCAAGGTTTGATTATAATGTTGTTGTGACATGTTTTAGTATTTTCCTTTGTTGTCGTGTTTCCTCTTATGTTGAAATGCTCGTGCATGGATGATACAGAAGAGTTTTTGTAGTCACATGGTAATGGAGGTTTGATTATTATGTTGTGATATATTTTAGTGTCTAAAATTTAATTTCAAGAGTCCTCTTGTGCCTGAGTTTTTATTCACCAAGTTGCTTGAAGGTCGGATTCTCATAGCAGACTTGTCCACTCTCCTCACTAAGTCTTTCTCCTTATCACTTTTATCCTTATACCATTGACTGAAGTTAATGAGGACCTCATTTCCTTATGCATTGCTTGTCTAGTTTCTGTGTTAAAACTTTCTTGTACCGAGCTTTGTCCATTTGACCTCCACTCATAAACCTACCTCCACAAACATTTTGATGGGTACAGGACTTATCCTCTTGCAATATGAGGATGAATATCAATGCTAACATTCTTGGTGTTATTGTCAGGGAATGAATTAAACACATTTCCCTGGGATTGAACGACAAAGAAATTATGATTCTAAAGGTGCATCATAAATCAATACCTTGAAGATTGCAACTTGCACCTGGCGACTCCACTGATTCAGTTGTGGCTCCCAAAGGCAGACACATGAGGTCTACTCCACAGTTACCTCTGACAACACCTGAAGTTGAACCTAAAATATATTATCGATATATTTTAGTGTCTAAAATTTAATTTCAAGAGTCCTCTTGTGCCTGAGTTTTTATTCACCAAGTTGCTTGAAGGTCGGATTCTCATAGAAGACTTGTCCACTCTCCTCACTAAGTCTTCCTCCTTCTCACTTTTATCCTTATACCATTGACTAAAGTTAATGAGGACCTCATTTCCTTATGCATTGCTTGTTCAGTTTCTGTGTTAAAACTTTCTTGTACCGAGCTTTGTCCATTTGACCTCCACTCATAAACCTACCTCCACAAACATTTTGATGGGTACTGGACTTATCCTCTTGCAATATGAGGATGAATATCAGTGCTAACATTCTTGGTGTTATTTTCAAGGAATGAATTAAAGACATTTCACTGGGATTGAACGACAAAGAAATTATGATTCTAAAGGTGCATCAGAAATCAATACCTTGAAGATTGCAGCTTGCACCTGGCGACTCCACTGATTCAGTTGTGGCTCCCAAAGGTAGACACATGAGGTCTACTCCATAGTTACCTCTGAAAACACCTGAAGTTGAACCAGAGAATATTATCGATAAAGGAAAGACCTCTGGAGAACACCTTTCAGCTGTTGTGCCAGGTGATTCTGGTAATTTACATGATTCTTCTCTTAAAACTCCAGTAGTTGTATGTAATTTTCCTTTTATACCATATGCTGGAGTTTCCAGAAGTTTATATTTTGAAATATTTCCTGTTGAATTATCCCCTTCCAGGCCTCATTTGGAAGAAGAAAGTTTTGACACCCTTATTTCCCTTGATATTGTAAAGTGGTTTAGACCAAGAAGCTTAAAATATTGTCCCACTTTAGGTTTTCCTACTCCTCCTCCTATCAAATTTGATGTAACTAAAGAGGGGGAAACTTATTTTCCATTGAACCTCATACCATTCTCCTCCAACACTCAATCGCTTCCCCATTCCTCTAGAAACATAGCTATAGTCCTACATGCCCAAACTCCATCTCCCCCTTGTTTTCCTACAGTTCACATCCAAATGGCAGGTGTTAATATTCCTAGAAACAGGATAAATTCCATAGTGGTTGCTAGATATTTCCCACTTGTTTTACCTCATCCTATTAATTCTCTCTCAATTGGAGACTACCTTAAGTACATGCCCAAGTTCACAGGGGAGGAAGACATAACTGCAAAATAACACCTTTCAGCTTTTTATAGTTATGCAGATAATCTTAACATTGAAAATGAAGATGTACACATGAGAGTTTTTGTACAGAGCCTTGATGGTGAGGCTAGGAAATGGTTTAGGGTTTGACTCCTAGATCTATTATTGGGATTGAGGCTCTGGATGATTCATTATTGAGGCATTGTGGGGGTAAAAAAGATTTTATTTATTATATTACAGAGTTTGTGTCACTTAAGAGAAAAGAGGGGGAATCTGTTTCAAATTTATCAAAAATATTTAATAAGATGTACAATAATATTACCACTGAAATAAATCCTACAAAAACCTTTACCAAGATTACTTATGCCAGTTCTTTTGACCGTGATTTTTTCCTCCTTTTGAGAGAAAGAAGAGCTACCTCTTTAGCTCATTTGCAATATGCAGCCCTTAAAGTAGAGTCTAATATATTGGAAGTTGACAAACTTAGGAGTAAAGATGATAGAGATAGAAGAAGATGTAGGTATGAAGCTTCAACCTATGATTCCTCTGATGCCCACCCTCAAGTGGATGAGTTGACCAAACTGGTAAAATCACTTTCTGCAGAAATGGAGAAATTGAAATTTGAAGGAAAGCAGATCTATAGGAACCCCTAGAATGTTGATAATAGGGTTAAATTCAGAAGACCCAATAATTCCCCTCAGATCATCCAAAGAGATCAAAGAAATAGGGATAGGGATGATCAAAAAATCCAATCCCCTCTCCAAAATAACCTTGTTATTGATAAAGAAGGAGAGGAAGAAGATGCAGATCTTGAAATCCATTGTCTTGGTGACTGTTGGCACAGGGGAAGACCCAAGGTTCGGCTCCAAGAGCGCACCAAAAATCCCTAACTACTGGCCCTTTCGGCAACACCTGTGAGGCAGATCAAGTCTCACCTGAAGCAGCTATGAGGGGGTTGTAGGAAAAATATGTCTACAACCAAAGGGAATATCAAGTGGATCCAATACAAGAACAATACAACATTTATATATCACTTATCAGTTCATCTCTACTCTGCACAACTATCTATCATATTTGACACAGTAATGCAATAACAGTATATCAAAGGACAAATAACAGAGTATCAATCACACACAACCCAATATATACATGGTTCAACCTCTCTAGGGATACGTCCACAGAACTGTGCTTTATAATATATTAAGATGAAGCATACAGTTCTTGCCTGCGCTCTCAGCTAGTAGATCTTCTTTCTTCTCCTCTCTGTCTCTCTCTCTCCCCTCCCTGCGCACCCAGCTGCAGGGTTGATATTTTCACCCGATTGGAGATATTACAATACCAGAAGGCTCTTACACTTATCACTTCACTCTCTCACTGCAATAATCTATCATGCCTATACCGAAACTAAAATGACAATACCAACAACCCGTCCCTAGTCCTTTGGACCTCTATTTATACATTATAATCACTCATTGACAACCTTAGGTCAAGACCTAGGTGTCAAAACCCTATATACCAAAACCCTAGGTCAACTTGACCCACGTTTTCAGGGCTTTGCTAGCCTATCTTTCCTTCTTTCTCGCGCAGTGCTCCAAAGCATCCAATGGTGCCTTCTTTCGATTGATGAGTTGTCCACGATCTGTCTTCCTTGATGATCTGTCATCCTCGATCTCCTCATCCAACGGATTTCTTCCTATTACTTCGCTCTGTCTTTTATGTTCTTCTTCTTACTTCAACCTAGTGACAGTCACTGTGTCTTCTGCACATTTCGCATTTCACCTTTTCTTCCTTGATCTTCGCTTGTTTCCATAACCAAGGGCCAACAGGTCCCCAACACTCACCCGTGACTTGTCCCAAGGAACTTCATATCTGATCCTTCTCCTTTGCTTCGTCTTCAGACTGCACAAGGAAACCTCTGCTTTATGCTCCATGCCTCCTTTCCTTCCTTGTGCAGACTGTATTTTCTATGTCTAGTACCCAGTTTCAACTGCACCTGGTACCTAGACCCTTTTCCTCATGCTTTTATTGAGAGATACGAGGAAGCTAGTTGTCATAGTACAACTTTAGCCATCTCCCATTCACCAAAACTTCCTTCCATTTTCCATTCAAAGTCTTCATCTGTGAATCTCCTCCTTATGTAACATAGGCAACCTCATATGGCCCAAGCCAATGCGTTCTGAACTTTCCTGGATGCTTCATGAACTTACTGTCATATATCAATACCATATCACCTTGCTTAAAGGCCTTCTTCTTGATGTGTCTGTCATGGTAGGCCTTCTCTCTTTCCTTATGAACCCACTGGTGAAATCCTATAATGAATCTATCTTCTTCTAGTTTGACCAACTACACAAGACTCTCTTGAACAGCATCAGCGTCATCCATATCTATAAAGGAATCGATTCTTAGGCTTGGTACCAAATATTCCATTGGGACAATGGCTTCGAGACCATAAACCAACTTAAAAGGGGTCTTCATTGTTAGTTTCTTACAAGTGGTTCTATAGGCCCATAGTAATGCTGGTATTCTTAAATCCCAGTCATCCTTGTTTACACTACAAATGTTCGTCAAAATTGTCTCCAAGATCTTGTTGAATTCTTCAACTGTTCCATTTTCTTTTGGATGGTAAGGTGTGCTCTTCTGATGATGGACTGCAAATTCCTCGGTCAAGGCTTCAATGGTCTTATTGATGAAGTGTGTTCCTTGATCACTCATAAGGATCTTTTGGCATCCAAACCTGGTTATGATGTCATCAAATATGAAGCATGCAGTTGTAGTTGCACTACAGTCCTTAACTACTCTTGTTTCAGCCCATCTGGTCAAGTACTTTGTCGCAGTGATTATGTACATTGCTCCTGTGCAATTTCCTGGTGGGTTTATAGGTCCCATGGAATCAATGACCCATTCCTCAAATGCTTGGAGGGTCAGCTATGGTGCTAACAACATTTCATATCTTATGGATGGTTTCCCAACTCTTTGGCATACATCGAATACTCTGTAATAGTCCTTAGCATCTCTATGTAGGGTAGGCCACCAGAGGCCAGCTCTAAGAATCTTTTGCGCAGTTTATTTCCCTGCGTAGTGTCCTCCTGTGATGCCTTCATGAGCTTTAGTGAGGATCAACGGTCGTTCTACCTCCATAACACATCTTCTCAATTTCTCATCAGGTCCCATATTGTATAGTTGTCCATCTATAAGTGAAAAATATGTAGCGTGCACTACTAGTTGTTTCTTCTGGGGAATTGTATACTTACTAGGTGCCATTCATGTTGATAGGAACTGGAATATTTCTACAAAGTGATCATCAATATTTCTAATGGCCAGTAGTTGTGCATATGGTAGTGTATCCTCCAAAATAGTCAGCTCTTCTCTATGTTCTAACCTTGACAAGTGGTCGGGACCTTTGTTCATTCTTCTTGGCTTAACCATGATCTCAAAATAATATTCCTGAAATAGTAGAAGCCATCTGCATATTCTCCCCCCCAACATTGGCTTGTTGACTAGGTATTTCATCTTGGAGTGATCAGTAAACATTTTAAAGGTTCCTCCTAACAAGTATTGGTGGAACTTATGTAGCACATACACCATGGCTAACCCTTCTCTCTCAGTAGTGATGTAATCAATTTTTGTTGTTGATAGCTTCCTGCTAGCAAGGTCTAACAGGTGGTCGATGTCTCTTGTTCCCAATTGTGATAACACAACTCACAATGCAATGGAAGATGCATCGACATGCATGCGAAATTCCTTGCTCCAATCTAGAAAACCCAGAATAGGCGCAGTACCCATTTTTTGTTTCAGCGTGTCGAAGCTCTGTTGGCATTCTTATGTCCAGTGAAATTGACAGTCTTTCCTTAGAATTTTCTCAATGGGTTTTGTAATTTGTACATATCCTTTAATGAACTTCCTGTAGTATCCATTATGTCCCAGCGCAGTGCACAGTTGTTTGAATGAAGTACGATATGACCTAACAGCACTCCAAAGGCTAAGAAGAAGATGCACTTCTTCAGGTTTAAAGGAATTTGACACTACCTGCACTTGTCCAACATTAGCCTTAGACATTCAATATGATTCTTCAATAAACTAAAAGTAGTCCAATCATCAAAGTATGCTTCTATAAATTTATGTAAAAACTCTTTGAACGCTTCGACCACCACCCTGGAAAAAAGGGTTGGGGCATTCTTCTATCCAAACAGCATCACCGTATACTGGTAGGATCCCCATTCTGTTGCAAATTTGGTCTTATGGTGATCTTCCTTGGCAATCCAGATCTGATGGTATCTTGAAAATCCATTTGTAAAATAATATACCTCCTGGCCTCCTACATTATCCAACACTTCGTTAGTAAATGGGGTAGGGAATGGGTCATCTAGAAAGGCATCATTTAGCTTCCTGAGATCCACACATATCTTGATCTCTCCTATCTTCTTGTCTTGTACCACCATAGGGATAATCCATTCTGATTCTTTGACAAGTTCTATAATCCCTGCTTCCAGCATTCTGTCGAGCTCAATATTTACTTTTTCCTTATATTTGGGGTTCAATCTGTAAGGTCTATGTTTGAATTGTCTTGCATATAGTTTCAAAGGGATCCTCATGTCTCCCATAGGTCCTTTAATTCCCTTCATATCAGTGAACTTGGTTGGAAACAAGTCAATATATTCATGCAATAACTCTGTAATCTTGTCAATAGTAGCAACATCCCAATAATCTCCAACATTTGCAATCTTAGGTGTCTCCTTTGTTCCAATATTGACTTTCTTGATCTTGATCGGTTGTCCAATGAAAGGTAGCTCAACTCCTGGTCCTTCTATGTCTCTTTTCCCTTCTGTTTCAGCAATGTTCACCTTCCTAGGATCATCGTCTTCATCGGTATTGATGTTGTAACAACCTTGCAGTTTTTGGAGAGGCGCAGTCCATTCGTCCTCTTCTTGTTCTAAAGGGAGACTAGATGCCTCCTCAAATACTTTTTGGCTTACAATTTGTAATGCTTGATCTACTGTAGGATATTGACTTTCAGATAAGAAGGTAATTACAAAATTATTTGCCATACCTTCCCAATCTGTAGTGATGAGGCGCAGTTCTTCTTAAAGGTACCAGTTGATAGGGGTTGTGTCTAGCGTGTTAATGAATTTTTGCACCCACTTCTCTTGAGGAATGTTTCTCCGGGCTTCCTCGCAACTTTGCACATTGTATTTCGAACAGCTTCGACCTGTATACCCAACTTCACAGCCTTCTACTTGTGTTGAGAACCATGCTGTCATCAAAGTACAACATTGTATCCAGTCTATAATGTTGTTTTTATGTGTCCCCCACCATCTTGTTGGTGTTGATTTCAAAGCCTCATCCATTGCCAACAGTCGTTGTTGTGTTGGTACACTTTCTTCAAAGTCCAACAAGAAGGTTTCTAAAGGATTCAAACCATCAAAGGTGGGTAAGTTACTTATTGTTGTACCGATCCAACGAACCTTTCTGGTTAATATAGTAGATCTCCTTATAGATACTTCATACATTTTGTTCTGCCAGTTCTCCAGTGCTTCTTCTGAATATAATGAACACGCGTTGTTACTTCGCCAGCTTAGGTTTCCATCGGTCATAGGATTAATATAATCTTGTTGTTCGGCTGTTAGTTTGTATATGTTTTCTATTTCATATGTGTAGTCTTCTTCTATGATGGGTTTTGTATATCGCTGACCTTCATATGGATCTAAAGGTGCAATGACCCTAAGGCCATGTCCTTTGAATGCCATACATCTTTTCTTTAAATCAACCATAGTGGAATTATTGAAAGCCCAATCAATTCCTAACAGCGTAGGGTAAGGACAGTTATCATCAACTATCTCAATCACCTCAAAATCTGCAAATGTCCTTACTCCGTCGATGTCCACAGGGACATGCTCCAATCTTCCAAAGGGGCTTACATATTTATGATTAGCCATTCTAAGCCAGATAGGGGAATAGATCAATTTCATTTTTCCCATCAGTTCCCAGGTCTTCTTTGTCACGACATTGACTTCCGACCCTAAGTTGAGGATCACATAGTCTATATCATACTCTCCAATCTGATCATTCAAGTGTAATTCCTTATTTTTTCTTCTCTTCTTGGATAGTTGATGTACTGATTTATTCAGTAAAGGATCTACCCTTCCTATCTCATATTGTCTAACCAAATTCTGTATTTCTTGTATATCTGTAACATACCCAGCACGGGGATAGAAAATTTTTTCTTCCTTTCCTTTTAAAGTCCCTCATATGGTCGTGGTTATGCCCACAGCCCTTACCGAGAGGGCCCACAGCCCTTACCGAGAGGGCATTTCTGCTATCATGATGCGGAGAGTCGTGATGCAAGCCTCCCCCATACTCTCTTATCTTTCGAAGGGCCGAAACCCGAAATGGGTTTCACCACTTATTGAGATTAACAGCAACTCGGATTAAGCCCTAGTAGTCTACCCTTCGGGATTTCGCATACCAGGATT
>JZKD02S1633067.1:749175-764589 GCA_000966675.3 Picea glauca
TTAAAAAGGTGAGTTGATTCTTCCATTGTTTGCTCGAAAAGGGGTTGAGATTTTGAGTAGAAGGTTAAAAGTTCAATCTTAAGGGTCATTTTCTGCGTATAATTTTAGAGCCCTAGATTATTAGTCCGTAGGGTAGAATACCCAACAACACCCGAGTGCCGAAATACCAAAGTATAATAACTTCTCCACACTCTATTTTTTCAGGGTTTCACAAGTCGGGATTTCGGGACTTGTGAGTACAAGGGAAACTTACCCCTTGGGTTGTTCCAGGTACCGAAACACCGAAATGTTGAATCAAGTCACACTACGCCAATACATGATTCTGCGAGTCGGGGTTACGTATATCAGAACTTCGCGATACAGGAGGTCAGAGATTCGCACTCCTCGACTACCTGAATACCAAAAATCTGATACACCCTCTCATCATACACTCAACCAAATTCGGGGTTTCATAGTTCAGTATTTAGCAACTAGCGAGTATGAGGGAACTTATCCTTGATTATCCTTGTTCCCGAAATGTCAAACATCAATACTTACCCATGCTGGTCCAATTCAGGGTTTTCACAAATCGGAGTCTTGCTATGTCCGCAGACAGGAGGCCTCGCACCTAGATCTTCCGGGAGCCGAAACTCTGAAATACCAACTCTTGAACCTACTCACCTATTTCAGGATTTCACCCATCGTAATTTTGCGGGTCAGGGTTTTGGGACTGACGAGTACAAGGATCTCTCCCTTGGGTATTCTGGGTACCAGAATGTTGAAATATTGTAACTCATTCGAATGCTATCATTTTGGGATTTCGTAAGTCAGGGTTTCAGGACTTGTGAGTACAAGGAAACTCATACTTAAGTACCCCGGGTGTCGAAACACTGAAATTTCCTAAGTCTAAGAGGACCATTCACTCTCGTCCAGGGTTTTTCAGACTTGTTCCATAAAATCCTCTGGAAAATTCTTGGGTAAACTTTAACAAGGGTGTCCCTGTGGGAAGAACTATTCAGGGCATTACTTGAGACAAATAAGGGAGTAAATTTCCCGAGAGCAGACTTGAATACTGAATCCATTCAGCATATACATATATATAAATATAAATATATATGTAAGTCATATGTGGTCTTTCCAATATAAGCATGCAGCCACCATTTCTGATCAAACACCATACAGACAGTCTTATACGGAAATAATTCATAACTTCAAAAACCATGAGCATACATATCAGAATACTTAAATTCAAGATACAAGATATAGCACTTATCAGAAAAAAACCAGGTGTGATGCAACTGCTAAGAGGGGTGCTCATTTCCACCCAACTGTAGGCTCAGCAATTCCAAATGGATTTACCACTAGCCACCCCCGAGCTAGAACATGATGTTGTGATACTGAGTCTTTGTTTGTTAGAAGTCGAGAAATAAGGCTACTCTCCTTCTTCTCTACTCATCAATCACTCTGTATATTTTTCCAGAGTTCTTCTTATTTCTCCCCTCTTGCGATCTCTATCGTGTCTAACTCCCTTCCACACCTTTTTCCTTCCTTTTCTTTTCCAGCGAGGTTGTGTGTGGCACGAACTTCCCCATGGTGGCCATGTCTGAGGCTTCCATGGATGGGTGGTTCATCCCCATCCCTCATTAATTCATGAGGATCCTCTTAACCTACCAACCTGGTGAGTAATTCATTTCAGGGCCAGCAAGCCGCTCTTGGTTCTCTGGGCCAGTGAAGACCAAATATGGTTTGGTTCGATGGAAGTTAATGCCACCATTCCAGGTGCCTTCCACCACCTTTCTTCAGCCATTGTGGTATCTTTTTTATCACATCCCCCTCTCAGCAATCCTGTAACATATATTCATAACATTATTTACATTCATCGACCTTTTACTAAGTTCCATTCAAATCACACATTCACATATTTGAGTTTGCCATAGTTATTGGCCAGTATAGTTATTTTTACAGACTGGGGGAAACAGGGTGTTACAATTCCCTCCCCCTTAAAGGAACATTGTCCTTGATGTTTTATCTATCAATATGACATGTATGTACAGAGGTAAACAAAATCAGATATGCATGTTTCATGGCATATTCCATTTCCCATGTAGCCTCATCTGGGTCAAAATGCCTCCACTGCACCTTGACCTGTGCAATGGTTCGGTTCCGAAGCAGGGTTTCCTTTCTGTCTAGTATGCATTGGGGTTTTGGTAGGAATTCTCCCTTCGGATCCACCTGGATCATAGACCAGTCAAATATATGATTAGAATCATGTACATATTTCTTCAATAATGAAACATGGAAAACATTATGTGCTTTTATTGTGGGAGGAAGTGCTAGCCTATAGGCTACAGGTCCCACTCTATCTAGAACCTCAAAGGGTCCACAATACCGAGGTTCCAACTTGGCACAAGCTCCCATTTTCAGAGAACTCTTTTTGGGTCTAACTTTGAGATATACATGGTCTCCTGTATTGAACTCTCTTGGGGTTCTCTTTTGGTCAGCGTAGCTTTTCTGTTGGTCCTGAGCGACCTTCAGGTTTTGTTTTATCTGAGTCACTTGTTGTTCCATTTCTTTCAATATGTCAGGCCCAAAAGAAATTATGTTTACGGGGTGACTCCAGCTGATAGGAGTGTTGCACGGCCTACCATAGAGGACTTCGAAGGGACTCATATTTAAGTATTATTGGTAGTCGTTGTTGTAGGAGAATTCCACCAGTGGCAGGTAGTCTTCCCATTTTTTGGGTTGATGCATTACATGCATTCTTAGCATGTATTCTAGTATTTGGTTCACTCTTTCCGTATGTCCATCAGTTTGAGGGTGATAGGTGGTGATAAACAACAAATTGGTCTCTAAACCCGCCATTAGTGATTTCCAAAAGTTGGAAGTGAATTTTATGTCTCTGTCAGACACGATCTCTTTCAGCATACCATGCAGTTTAAATATCTCCTTCAGGAATACGTTGGCGATGTCTATTGCCTTACAAGTTGACTTGATGGGGATAAAGTGAGAGGACTTGCTAAATTTATCCACCCCTACCATGATGGTGTCATTTTGTTTGGTCGAGGTTGGTAATCCGGTGATGAAATCCATGGAGATGGTTTCTCATTTCCATTCCAAGATTGGTAGAGGTTGTAATAATCCTGCTGGGTGTCGATGTTCTACTTTTACCTATTGGCATTCTATGCATTTGGCTAGGCACTCAGCTATGTCTTTCTTCAATCCAGGCCAATAGAATTGTTTCCTGGTGGTCGTGATCATCTTCTAGTATCCTGGATGACCAGTATAGGGTCTTTTATGTAGTTCATCCAATATGAACCTCTTCAAGTCGTCACAATTTGGGATATACAATCTACTTTGGTAAGTGAGCAGACCTCCTTCCATCATCTGGTAGCCTCCATACTTTATCCCTGTGGGTTCTTGCTATAGGTACGAGGTCATAGTCTAGAAGAATGTGTCTATCTCTTTTGCATTTCTGACTCTTTCTTTGACATTCATCACGCAGGTTCTCACCGCGGCCAGGTGAATTGTTTTCATGCTTTTGCTAAGGGCATCTGCCACCCTATTTTATTTTCCTTTAATGTGTTTGATTTCAAAATCAAACTCGCTAAGGAGGTCCATCCACCTAGCTTGTCTGGCATTGAGCTTCGATTGGTCAAACAGATATCGCAAACCACAGTGGTCTATCATAAGTACAATTTTTTTTCCCAGGAGGTAATGCCTCCACATTTTCAAGGCGTGCACTATGGCAGCCAGCTCTAGATCATGGGTCACATAGTTGACTTCGTGCTCATTCAATTTTCGGGATTAGTAGCAGACCACACTTCCTCCTTGCATAAGGACTCCTCCGAGCCCTTACTTATAGGCATCTGTGCCCACGAGGAATTCAGCTTCAGGATCGGTGATCTTCAACACGGGTGTGTGGGTCAATAGATGTTTCAGGGTTTGAAATCTTTCTTCGCATTTTTGTGTCCATGTGAATTTTGTCCCCTTCCTCTGGAGGGCAGTGATTGGACAACCAATCTTGGAGAATCTTTTTATAAATCTCCTATAGTATTCGGCTAATCCCATAAAGGATCTGATATCCAAAACGTCCTTTGGGGTAGGCCATTCCATGATAGACCTGATTTTGTCAGGGTCTACTGCTACTCCTTCTTCAGATAGGACATGGCCTAAGTAATGTATTTTCTTCTGGAAGAATTCACATTTGTTGAATTTGGCATAGAGCTGATGTTCTCTTAGCACTTGTAGCACAAGCCTAATATGTTATTCATGCTTTTCTCCATTCTTGGAGTAAATTAATATATCGTCAATAAAAACCAACACAAATTTGTCTAGGAGTTTGTTGAGTACATTGTTCATCAAGCACATGAAAGTGGCAGGGTGATTGGTTAACCCAAATGGTACTACCACAAACTCATAGCGACCATACCTCATCCGAAAGGCAGTTTTATGGATGTCTTCACCCTTGATTTGGACTTGATGGTATCCCGACCTCAAGTCAATCTTTGAGAAAATAGACGCACCCCCCAATTGATCGAGCAGGTCATCGATCCTGGGCAAGGGGTACTTGTTCTTTATAGTTACCTTATTGAGTTGTCTATAATCTATACACAGTCTAAGGGTACCATCCTTCTTTTTCACAAATAGGACTGGTGACACCCATGGAGAAATGTTGGGTCGGATATAGCCCTTATCCATCATTTCTCTCAATTGCAATTTGAGTTCAACTAGTTCAGGTGTGCTCATCCAGTAGGGTGTCCTAGACACTGGCATCTCTTCTGGTGCAAGTTATATCAAGAAGTCAATGTCCCTTCTCGGAGGTATACCCGGTACCTCTTCCGGAAATACATCTCTGTAGTCTCTCAGGGTAGGGTGGTCTTCAAGGCTTGGTTTTTTGCCTTCAATTGTTTTCAACACATGTATTTCATATAGGGGACATCCTTTTTGGAAATACCTTCTCATTTGTAAAGCTGATATTTGTCTCATAGAGACAGGTTTTCGGATCCCTTGAAGGGTTATCCTTTTTCCTTCTTTACTTACACATTCTAAGGTTTTATGGTAACATTCCAATCTGGCCTTATGGGCGGCTAGCCATTCCATACCAATCAACAGATCATACAATCCTAGGGGTAATATGTTAAGGGTTGCTTGCGTGGGGAATTCACCCAACATTAATTAGCAGGCTGGTATGGCCTCTGCTACCCTTCTTTTGGTGCCAGTGGCTAACTGTACCAACCATGGCTTGGTAGGTTCAGGTGGTTGTAGTTTACACTTATCAACAGTCTTAGGGGCTATATAACTCAAGTTTGAACCAGGGTCAATCAGAATAGACACCAGATGGTTGGAAATCATACCTTCTATTTACACCACTGAAGCTTTGTGTTCGGCTTGGTTATTATCCAAGGCTGCATAAATTTGCGGCACACTCCTGGCCACATCATTGATGGTGGTAGCTTCTTGGATGTTGTAAATTCTCTGACTATTCTGTTATCGATGTGGACAGTCTCTTAGTAGATGTTCTTCTCTACAACCCCAACATTTCAAAGGTTCTCTCTTTGGGTTATCAACCTTCACTGGTACAGACCCAGAAGTTTTATTTTCACTCAAGGAGGGAAAGTTCTGGTGGTGTACACTCTGGGTTGGGAAGCTCATCCTTGAGTTCTTATAGTTCTTAAATCTTGGGGATTTAATCCCTTTTCTCTGAAATCCCGAACTATTCTTCGGTTTCCATCCTTTGCGAGGTTATGTCTGATGTCCAAAATATTCATGACAATATCTTACCTTTTATATGGTGCCTTCTAGGGTCTTTGGCTCATCAAATTCAATTATGTTCTGATAGTCCTTAGGTAGTCCGCTAATGAAATGTTGCACCTTTACCTTTCCTGCCTTTATATAAGGTACATACCTCAGCAACTCGAGGACTCTGTTGACATATTCCTCTATAGTGAGTTTCCCCAATTTGAGTTCATAGAATTCTTTAGTCTTTTCGTCGAAATATTTTTCCGACAGATACTTCTTCCAGAAGTATTTCTCAAACTGTTCCCAAGACAGGTCCTCTTCGCGAACCCCTTTCACATTCTTAAAATCTTCCCACCAAATGGAAGCCTTTCCATTCAAGTTGAAGGTGGCCACTTGGGCCTTCAAATTTTCTAAGAAGTCATGGACTCTGAAATACTTCTTTAGTCCAAGTAGACAGGCCTCTGTTTTCTCTCCCTTCTTTATTTCACCGTCAAAGGAGGGTGGTTTGGCTTTCCTGAATTCTTCAAATTTATGACACTTGGAAAGATTTTGCTTCTTCTGTCTTCTTCCAGAATAAGAACTAGTTCTGTTGCTAGAAGATCCCTTCGAACCGCCAACTTCCTTCCCAGAGGAATCGTCCATCGCTTGTCCTTTACCTCTGGGATGGACCTTTTTCGAGATGCTCCTCTCAGTGTGGCCACTAATATGACCATGTTTTTGTACCTCAGGTTCATACTTCATTTGTCTTTGTAGGTCAGATAAGATCTGTAGTAAAACTGCGTTAATCTCTATTTGCTTCTCTTGTTCTTTCATCATCCTCTCATTGTTAGGTACCCCGATATGCAACGACAAGAGAAATTATTGTTAGGTACCCCGAATACCGAAACACCATATCTCATCTGCACTATTATTATTTTGGGGTTTCTCACTTTGGGTTTTCAGAACTAGTGGGTGCAAGAGAACTTGCCAATAGGTATCTCGGGTACCGAAATGCCAAAACACCCAATATTATCCGTGCTAATCCATTTCGACATTTCTCCTTTCGGGATTTCGCATTATGTGAGAACAAGGCAGTCGTTCTCCTAGGTTTCTCGAAAGCCAAAAACTCCGAGTCATCAGAATATCTAAACATACTCCACTATTTTGGGGTCTTCTCCAACGGAATTTGTCTAATCGGGGTTTCAATACTGGTGAATACATGGGGCCTACACTTAGGTACCCCGGGTGCCGAAAAACTGAAGTATAATAACTTCTCCACACTCTATTTTTTTGGGGTTTCGCAAGTCAGGATTTCAGGACTTGCGAATACAAGGGAAACTTACCCCTTGGGTTGTTCCGAGTACCGAAACGCTGAAATGACAAACCAAGTCACACTATGCCAATTTGGGACTCCACGAGTTAGGGTTACGTATATTGGAACCTCGCAATACAGGAGGTCAGAGATTTGCACTCCTTGACTACCTAAATACCGAAAAGATGATACACCCGCTCATAATACACTTGACCAGATTCGGGGTTTCGCAGTTCAGGATTTCGCAACTAGCGGGTACGAGGGAACTTATCCTTGATTATCCTGGTTCCCGAAATGTCGAACATCAATACTTACCCATGCTGGTCCAATTAGGGGTTTTCACGAATCAGAGTCTCGTGATGTGCGCAGATAGGAGGCCTCGCACCTAGATCTTCCGGGAGCCGAAACTCTGAAATACCAACTCTTGAACCTGCTCACCTATTTCAGGATTTCACCCATTAGAATTTCACGGGTCGAGGTTTCGGGACTAGCAAGTACAAGGATATTTCCCTTGGGTATTTTGGACATCGAAATGTCGAAATATCGTAACTCATATGAATGCTATCATTTCGAGATTTCGCAAGTCTGGCTTTCAGGACTTGCGAGTACAAGGAAACTCATACTTACGTACCCCGGGTGCCAAAACATCAAAATTTCCTAAGTCTAAGAGGACCATTCTCTCTCATGTAGGTTTTTTCAGACTTGTGCCATAAAATCCTCCGACTGATTCTTGGGTAAAATTTAACAAGGGTGTTCCTGTGGGAAGAACTATTCAGGGCATTACTTGAGACAAATAAGGGAGTAAATTTCCCGAGAGAAGAATTGAATACTGAATCCATTCAACATATACATATATATAAATATAAATATATACGTAATTCATATGTGGTATTTCCAATATAAGCATGCATCCACCATTTTTTATCAAACACCATACAGATAGTCTTATACGGAAATCATTCATAACTTCACAAACCATGAGCATACATGTCAAAATACTTAAATTCAAGATACAAGATATAGCACTTATCAGAAAAACACCAGGTGTGATGCAACTACTGAGAGGGGTGCTCATTTCCACCCAACCATAGGCTCAGTGATTTCGAATGGATTTACCACTAGCCACCCCCGAGCTAGACCACGATGTTGTGAGACTAAGTCTCTGTTCGTCAGAATTCGAGAGCGAAGGCTACTCTCCTTCTTCTCTGCTCATCAATCACTCTGTATATTTTTCCAGAGTTCTTTTGATTTCTCCCTTCTTGCGATCTCTATCGTGTCTAACTCCCTTCCACACCTCTTTCCTTCCTTTTATTTTCCGGCGAGGTTGCATGTGGCATGAACTTCCCTATGGTGGTCAGGTCTGAGGCTTCCACGGATGGGTGGTTCATCCCCATCCCTCATTAATTCATGAGGATCCTCTTCACCTACCAACCTGGCAAGTAATTCATTTCGGGGCCAACGAGCCGCTCTTGGTTCTCCAGTCCAATGAAGACCAAATATGGTTTGGTTCGGTGGAAGTTAACGCCACCATTCCAGGTGCCTTCCACCACCTTTCTTCAGCCATCGTGGTCTCTTTTTCAGCACATCCCCTTCTCAATAGTTCTGTAACATATATTCATAACATTATTTACATTCATCGACCTTTTACTAAGTTCCATTCAAATCACACATTCACATCTTTGAGTTTTCCATAGTTCTTGGCCAGTATAGTTATTTTTATAGATTGGGGGAAATAGGGTGTTACAATATCTTTCTCATATTTAATTAGCTCTATAAATGTATACAAGAAACTGACAAGTTTACTTGCCTCTTTTCCTTCTTCGGGTGAACTAGACTGATCAAATTCCATAGGCATTCCACATTCTCTTACTTATTGTTGTGTCTTTGATGAAGAACATTGGTCTCCCCTAAATTCTATTCTTTCTTCCTCAAACATTTGTCTTTCCTTCTTTGCATCGAAATTTTATGTCTTCGCTACATCTTTCCTGACTCCTGATTCTTCTGTAGTTTTTCCTTGGGTCATTTTGTCTTCTCCTGTAACAGCGCCTTCTCTGGTGATAACAGCGACTCTAGGGTCCTCTCTGCAAGGTTCATCATATATCAATTGCACTTGCAGTTTCTGATGAGGTCCTCGTCTCTCCTTAAGCTTAGCTAACAGCACAGGACAATCTTCTATAACATGTTCGAATGAACTACAGTAGCTGCAAGTAGTAAAAGGGTTCTAACAATCCCTTGCTAAGTGTCCTGGTTGCGCATAGTTGTAACAGATGATCTGTCCTCGTCCTCAACCCATACGTCCTCTGAATCCACCGTGAGGGCTGAAGTTTACTCTTCCTGGAGAATTATACTACATAGTGATTCCTTCTTGTTGTACTTCCCCTTGAATCTTGTATATGTGTCTGAGCCTTTCATGCATGATGTCATAAGCCCTACAATCCCATTCATCATGGCCCATAGGCTTATAGAACATGCAATACGAATTGGTGGGTGTCTGAACATATTTTTTCATGTAATAGCACTCACATGGGGGATGTCTATTTCTGCATACCTTGCACTAGGGTAGGGTGACTTGCTTCAAGGGGCTCGAAGCTCCGGAGGCCAAATATTCATGGAATAGGGGATAGTTCTCCTTGTCATGGCCTTTTGATTTGCATCTGACACACCAAATGTCTTCTCTTTTATATTTTCCCTTGTCTTTCTTCATATCTTTGACCTCTAGAGACAAACTAGTTAGCTAACTCAAGATTTGACTCATACCTGAGTTGGATTCTCCCATAGGAGTTGATTCTAACTTCATGGTGACCTCCAGTGCCTCAGGCTATGAAGCAATCTTTTGTTGCATCATAGGGACTCTAATGTGTGGTAAAAGGGTAGAAATGAACCATTCCTTGTTCTTCTCATATGGAATATGAAATTTCAACCGACTTGTTAAGGTCTTGAACCTCTGAGTGAATTCCCAAATAGGTTCAGCTACCTTCTGCTTGATCTCTTTCAGCTTTGTAATCCATTGTGACTCTGATTTGGGTTTCTTGAACTCTGCAATCAATGCATTTTTTATCTCATTCAAAGGCTTAGGTTGTGAAAGTCCTTGGACAAGCTTCATGTACCAGCTCAGTGTGCGATCTCTTAGAGTAGTGCTAAACTGATGTCTTTTAACAGCTTTGTCGGTGACATTCTTAATATTCCATACAGCTTCACATAGGAACCAGTTTTGATCAGGATCTTCAGATCCATATCCCCTAAAGATAGGGAGCCTCATCTCATCTACCATAGAGCTTCCTAGGTTTCATGTCTGGGTATATACTGAACTGATAGTAATAGTACTCTTAGGACTCTACTGACTCTGACTATTATGATTTATTAGTGTTTTTGAAACAACAGGAGGAGTAATAGTACTTACTTCAATAGTCTGCGCAGTTCCTGAAGTTTCTGGCTCTTCCTGGCGAGGTTCTGCAGTCTTCTCTTCCTCTGTCCCAGTGGGTTCTAAATTCTCTTCGTCTGTCAAATCTGCCTCTTCTCCACTGTAAAAACCCTTTTCCCTGTAGTTATCCTTAAACAAGTTCGCAAGATGAACTTATCTGAACACTTTCCCACTATGCATATGTCCAGCTTATGTGTCGTTGTCGTTGTCCAAGTTCTTGAACATTAGCCTTGTCCAATTTAACCAACTATTGTATCTTCAAGATGTTCTTCTCATGCAATAGCATCTTGATTCTCAACTTTTGAAAGTGTAAAAATTTTCCTCTGGGTCCCTTAAAGAAATACCTCTCAGCTTGGCTATATGACTCTACTCTATCAACAGAAAACTCAGTGATGTACCCTCCAATGGTGCTATCAAACTAGTGATTTACTACTTGTGATACAGCATTGTCGACTCGCTTGACCTTCTTGACCAGCATCGAAGTCCAAACCATTGGAGGTCTAGATCTGATCTCAAACTGGGTATCTGCTAACCTAGCTAACCACTCATATATCTCTTGATGGATTCCTCCAAAGAAAATCTCGTGTATATTGATAAATATATATCTTCCTAACCAATCCTCTATATTAATATTAGGCTTCTTATTCTGGGCTTCAACGAAGTCATTTTCCTAATCTTCTATCCACTTTTGAATCGTTGTCTTTCATGGAAACCACCTTGACATTCCTTCAAGAATATTCACATCCTGATAATGGAACCATTTGTTGGCACAGAGGTAGACCTAGGGTTTGGCTCCAAGAGCGCACCAACAATCCCTAACTACTGGCCCTTTCGGCAACACCTATGAGGTAGATGCAATCTCACCCGAAGTAGTTATGAGGGGGTTGCAGGACAAAGATGTCTACAACAAAAGGGGATATCAAGTGGATCCAATACAAGAACAATACATAATTTATATATCACTTATCAGTTCAGCTTTACATCGCACAACTATCTATCAAATCTAACATAGTAACACAATAACAGTATAGCAAAGGACAAAGAATAGAGCATCAATCACACACACAACACAAGATATATGTGGTTCACCCTCTCTCTAGGGATACATCCACAAAATTGTGCTTTATAATATATTAAGATGAAGCATACAGTTCTTGTCTGTACTCTCAGCTAGCAAATCTTCTTTCTTCTCCTCTCTGTCTCTCTTCGTCTGAGGCTTCCACGGATGGGCGGTTCATCCCCATCCCTCATTAATTCATGAGGAGCCTCTTCACCTACCAACCTGGCAAGTAATTCATTTCGGGGCCAGTGAGTCGCTCTTGGTTCTCCAGGCCAGTGAAGACCAAATATCGTTTGGTTCGGTGGAAGTTAACGCCACCATTATAGGTGCCTTCCACCACCTTTCTTCAGCCATCGTGGTCTCTTTTTCAGCACATCCCCTTCTCAACAGTTCTGTAACATATATTCATAAAATTATTTACATTCATCGACCTTTTACTAAGTTCCATTCAAATCACACATTCACATCTTTGAGTTTGCCATAGTTCTTGGCCAGTATAGTTATTTTTACAGACTGGGGGAAATAGGGTGTTACAATATCTTTCTCATATTTAATTAGCTCTATAAATGTATACAAGAAACTGACAAGTTTACTTGCCTCTTTTCCATCTTCAGGTGAACCAGACTGATCAAATGCCATAGGCATTACACATTCTCTTACTTCTTGTTGTGTCTTTGATGAAGAACATTGGTCTCCCTTGAATTCTTTCCTCAAACATTTGTCTTTCCTTCTTTGCATCGAAATTTTATGTCTTCTCTACATCTTTCCTGACTCCTGATTCTTCTGTAGTTTTTCCTTGGGTCATTTTGTCTTCTCCTGTAACAGCGCCTTCTTTGGTGATAACAGCGACTCTAGGGTCCTCTCCGCAAGGTTCATCATATATCAATTGCACTTGTGGGTTCTGATGAGGTCCTCGTCTCTCCTGAACCTTAGCTAACAGCACAGGACAATCTTCTATAACATGTTCGAATGAACTACAGTAGATGCAAGTAGTAAAAGGGTTCTAACAGTCCCTTTCTAAGTGTCCTGGTTGCGCACAGTTGTAACAGATGATCTGTCCTCGTCCTTGACCCATACCTCCTCTAAATCCACCGTGAGGGTTGAAGTTTACTCTTCCTGGAGAATTATACTGCATAGTGTTTCCTTCTTGTTGTACTTCCCCTTGAATCTTGTATATGTGTCTGGGCCTTTAATGCATGATGTCATAAGCCCTACAATCCCAGTCATCATGCCCCACAGACTTACAGAACATGCAGTACAAATTTGTGGGTGTCTGAACATATTTTTTCATGTAATAGCACTCACATGGGGGATGTCTATTTTTGCATACCTTTCACTAGGGTAGGGTGACTTGATTCAAGGGGCTCGAAGCTCCGGAGGCCAAATATTCATGGAATAGGGGACAGTTCTCCTTGTCATGGCCTTTTTATTTGCATCTGACGCACCAAATGTCTTCTATTTTATATTTTCCCTTGTCTTTCTTCATATCTTTGACCTCCAGAGACAAACTAGTTAGCTAACTCAAGATTTGACTCATACCTGAGTTGGATTCTCCCATAGGGGTTTATTCTAACTTCATGGTGACCTCCAGCGCCTCAGACTGTGAAGCAATCTTTTGTTGCATCATAGGGACTCTAATGTGTGGTAAAAGGGTAGAAATGAACCATTCCTTGTTCTTCTCATATGGAATATGAAATTTCAACCGACTTGTTAAGGTCTTGAACCTCTGAGTGAATTCCCAAATAGGTTCAGCTACCTTCTTCTTGATCTCTTTCAGCTCTGTAATACATTGTGACTCTGATTTGGGTTTCTTGAACTCTGCAATCAATGCATTTTTTATCTCATTCAGAGGCTTAGGTTGTGAAAGTCCTTGGACAAGCTTCATGTACCAGCTCAGTGTGCGATCTCTTAGAGTAGTTCTAAACTGATGTCTTTTAACAGCTTTGTCGGTGACATTCTTAATATTCCATACAGCTTGACATAGGAACCAGTTTTGATCAGGATCTTCAGATCCATATCCCCTAAAGATAGGGAGCCTCATCTCATCTACCATAGAGCTTCCTAGGTTTCATGTCTGGGTATATACTAAACTGATAGTAATAGTACTCTTAGGACTCTACTGACTCTGACTATTATGATTTCTTAGTGCTGTTGAAACAATAGGAGGAGTAATAGTACTTACTTCAATAGTCTGCGCAGTTCCTGAAGTTTCTGTCTCTTCCTGGCGAGGTTCTGCAGTCTTCTCTTCCTCTGTCCCAGTGGGTTTTGAATTCTCTTCGTCTGTCAAATCTACCTCTTCTCCACTGTAAAAACCCTTTTCCCTGTAGTTATCCTTAAACAAGTTCGCAAGATGAACTTCTCTGAACACTTTTCCCACTGTGCATATGTCCAGCTTATGTGTCGTTGTCGTTGTCCAAGTTCTTGAACATTAGCCTTGTCCAATCTAACCGACTATTGTATCTTCAAGATGTTCTTCCCATGCAATAGCATCTTGATTCTCAACTTTTGAAAGTGTAAAAAATTTCCTCTGGGTCCCTTAAAGAAATACCTCTCGGCTTGGCTATATGACTCTACTTTGTCAACAGAAAAATTAGTGATGTACCCTCCAATGGTGCTATCAAACTAGTGATTTACTACTTGTGATACAGTGTTTTCAACTCGCTTGACCTTCTTGACCAGCATCGAAGTCCAAACCATTAGAGGTCTAGATCTGATCTCAAACTGGGTATCTTCTAACCTAGCTAACCACTCATATATCTCTTGATGGATTCCTCCTGTTAACTCTCAAAAACGCACCGACATTTTTGAAGGAAAGATGCCTAATATTGTAGGGAAAAATTTTCCAGCTTCCCTAGCTCCAAATCCAAATCTGATTGCATCATTGGAAATCTTATGATCTGTAGTTAAAAATCGACTATTTGAACGTGTAAAATAGACATTCCACGGCTGAGAAAATTGATTTTTACCAAAGGCATTGTTTGCTGGAAATTCTGACTTTCGATGGTTTAGGCGAACAGGACGACTATTCATTAACCATCGAAAGCTGGGCTTTCGGTGGTAAATTCGCACAGAATCTTTCCAGTTAACCACCGAAATCCTGTGTGTACAGAATTGAGCGAGTTTTTGCACAGATCAAGGATTTTTGATATGAAAATATCTAAGATCTTTTCCAATGGATATCTAATGAATTATCAAGTATATTCCGGCAGCTATTTTTGACAAATCATGGAGAAAAGAGTTATTTTAAAGGCCTATGGACAGCTTTAATTAAAACATAAAAGCAGGGAACTTGGCCACATCAGCAAATTGGACTTAATCTCTATTTGAAAGTCATCATCTAGCCTTGGGAGGTTGTTCTACACTACACCAACAATCAATAGAGAGAAATCTGGGATTTGCCTTATTTTGAGGAAACATCCCACTTATTTTGCAATAGATTTTGACTTGCTATTTTTAGTTGATTTGATCCATGTTTTGAGGATCTGAAAACTGTTTGTAAAGGCTATAAAGCCCATGAACTCAGTCTGAGAAGGGGTTCGATTTTGGATAGAGTAATTGGCTATTGTACTCAGACCTTTTATGTTAATACAGATCACAGGTTCCTTTCAATTTTGATTGTCAGCTTTCCATCTTTCTTCTGCATTATTATCTGTGTTGTCAAGCTTTGAATGGTTGTTATCCCATTGTTTATCTCATAGCCTGATAATAAGTCTCTTGATTGTCTCTTAGACCCTACATTGTACTGGTTTAGTTACAATCTGTTCTTCACCCACTTTAAAGCTATCTACTGATTAATCAATCTTTGAGATCACTGTCTATTTGTTTATCATTTTCATGTTTGAATGCCATAAGATATATTGAGTTGTCCCATTGATCCACATTCACAAAATACAAAAACATTCATTTCTTAAGTTACCAAGCACC
>JZKD02S1633068.1:19560-30586 GCA_000966675.3 Picea glauca
TTAGCAAGTTTGACTATTTTGAATAATGGGTTCAATACTTCATCAAATAATATATTGGTTGGTTTCTCATTTTCATAAAATCATTTGGTGATATTAATTAATTAAATTCTTTTTTTATTTTGCATCTCATTTCAAAATAAAAATAATAATAAAAAAATAAAAAATTATCTACGATTTGTTTGATTTTGTCAAAAACCAAAATTAATATTTTTCTCTTCTCCATTAACTTGAAGATTCTAGAATTTTAAGATCATATTTGAATGGAAATTATAAACAATGTTTGTTTAGAACTTATAGTTAGTTTAAATTCATTTTTTATTTTTTTTTCTAGATTTTGTTTTATTCACAATTTTTAGATTATTAATTTAGGTTTCTTTTTGTTTCACGGGTTTCTATTATCCATTATTTGGTATGGATCTGATCATGGCTTGATTTTATTATCTAAATATGTTCAAGATGATTGATCCAAAAATAATATTGGATTGCTGCAAATAAATTTATGAGCAACAACAGATAAAATTTAGAAATGCGTCAAGAACAGAGACATGATTTTGTGGGACAGATTGCAGCCAAATCGTGAGGAATTTGAAGAAACGGTTGAAACCTCATTTCGCAAATGGACCCATTTATCTTCCACATAGATTTTTTCCCAAACAAATGTTGTTCATTCATTGTATAAATATATGAGAAAGTTTAGAGCCATGGAGATGCAAGAAATTGAGAGGAGGAATTTTATCCTTTCTCTTTTGTAAATTATTTATTTTGTAAACTTTTTTTTCTTTTCAAATAGAATAACGGATGGCTGAAATATTTGGGAGAATGGATGAGTATTTTCAAGAAGAATATGGAATTCCAGATTGTTTAATGGCTTTTGTTCTATGAGTAAAACGGTTTTTCTTTCATTATAATATCTTCATATTCTTTCAATAATTGATTATGCATTGATTTAAATTAGTTTTAGTCTTTTTTATCAATACATGGTTAATTGCTATCATTTATGTATTAATTTTTTCAATCTTTAAGAGTCTATTATCTCAAAAAATCATTTTGGACCATAGTATGAGCATGTGATTTTGAGAAAGAATATGGGAAAGCAATTCATCTTTGGCTTTAGACATGTGTGATGCTTATTCCATTTCGTTCTTTCATTACTATTGTATTATGATAATGTTATTATGGTTGATTTTAGCTTTAGCTTGTCATCATATGGTGTTTTCATACTGTTAAATGTTGTCCATAATTTTTTATTCCATTCTATATGTGTGATCAATTTGTCATTTGATTATTATTGAATTTACTCCTAATGTTAAATGATGGATAAAATCAATACTCAGAATTGAGTTTTCTCTCATTCTTAGTTATTGATTATCATAAGATCACATGATTTTTAATCAATCATCATTCTGCTGCTATATTCTCACTGCAACACATCAAACACTTCTTTGAATTTATTCTGGAAGTACTATTATTGTTATGTCATAGGTTTTCCTCACAGGCAGGACAAGAAGGATCTCAAACAACACAGAAATATAATACCAGTTTCGTTGATCAGTTACAAGTTAGTCTGTGTGTTATTAAGTTAAATTATTTATTAATAAAATGATGATTGCATTAATTAGATTTTGACTGTTACTGTGTCATCGTTTCAATTGTATTTTCTTAGTATTTATTAGTTTTAAATATTTAAACATTCAAAAAAAAAAAAATTATGTTCTTTCTTTATCTTAGTTAGAAACACTATTACGAACATTCATTTCGCAAGATTTCAAGTAAACCTTGCAAACTATATATAGATTGTTTATAATCATTTGTATATTCACGTTTCTATTTGAAAACTTGTAATTAGTATATAAATTGTTAGAATCATAGCTTTAGAATAGTTTCTTTTCTTTTATTATTTTTAGGACTTTAGTTAGCCAACGGAGCCATTAAACCCGTCGAGTCATTTCATTCCAAATGGCTTGGGTTATTTAGACAACCCCAGTCCGGCTTTGACCTTCCAATGATGGTGTGTCACTTACGCCCATCAACACCAAGGTTTGGGCCAGAGGATTGGAGGGAGTAGGCCAACTCAACCTGTTCAACATCCCATACGTTGGACGCAACATTGAAGTCAATGCGTGCATCAAACTGCTCTTATCCTATGTGCATGGGGGGTACATGTGGCTGGATAATCCAATCTTTATTGACACGGACTTGATAGAAAGAATCAATGGGCTTCCAACACAAAGGGACGAACCTACTCTGTTATTCACCAACAAAAAGAAAGAGAGAGCTTTGTCAGAGGCTATGTGATCACATTTTCACACAGTTAGAGGGGTGTGCGGCCTGGATGTGCCAAGTATATCTGACCCAACCATTCAAATATAGACATATATGTTAGGATGCAAACTTCTATGAAAGTGCAGGAAGGATCAAGTACCAGCATGGGTAATAGTTGCGGCAGAAAAATGTGTAGAAGGAACTACAATGATTTGGGCACCATTCATACTTAACTAGTTCCTACTGGATTGTGTAGAATCCAAAGATAAGGGCATGGAGTTTCACTACCCATGTCTCTTGATTTTGATTTCCTTCACATCATGGGGAGAGCCAGAGGACATGTATTTCTTAGGGATGAGAGGGAAGCCATGCGTAGCGGAAAAGTACCAAAATTTATGGTTTTCAACAAACAATAGGAGACAAATGGACAACAACATATAATTGTTTCTCTATGATAAAATTATTTGTCAATGTATCAACAACGCACCACACATGTCACCACAGTTGGTGGAGGCATATAGACCAGTTGTGGAGTTTCTCGTAGACATGCATCACATGTATAGTAAAGCCAAGAAGGATCCAAGGGAAGAGTGGATCCAAAAAAAGTACAAGATAATAGAATAATACATCCAACTAGTCATGTAGAGGATTTGGAACTAGACTAGAAGGTCCCAACACAAGGGGACACGACAACACAACATGGGAACATTGAGGTGACAGAATGCATAGATATAGAGATGAACCCTCCAGACAATGGTATAGAGGACACCAATAAAGGAAATGACATAGAAGAGGCACCAAAAACACTACCAATAGACCAAAATCCACAACCCACACCTAAGACAGGGAAGAAATGGCAGGACCAGAGCATAGGTTCATCTCTGTAGAAGAAGAAAAATGCCCAAAATACATCATATTTATACACACTAAAAAATGACAACATGGATAGAATTGGCTACCAACTAATGGACTCCATGGAGGAATTCCTCAAAGAGGCCACAAAGAAACAATAAGAACTACAAATGAAAGTGTAGGACCAATTTTTGATGTTACAATAGTTATTGGAAATAGTCTCACTGGCACCTATGAAAGGATACGTCATAGGCCAAGAAGGTATCACAGAGGAAGCATGGATTTTGGTATTAGCACTACTGACACCAGAGAACAGAGTGATCAAGATCCCAATAGAGACAATCGGGTTACACAACCCTAAAGTACAAGAGAAACTACAAGGACTAAGTCACATGGACCTAGTCATGTCAAAAATGCCTATGGAATTATTACATGGTTTGCACATAGGGATGAAACAGGAACTACATCTACGAGCAGACATCGTAGCCAATGAATTAGGTAAATTAAAAGATGAGAAGATGAAACTATAGAAGAAATGTGTCGTTGTAGTACAGGAAAAGTGCACAGTAGTACAACAAGTGGAACTCATAGTAAAAGAGAAGAGCGAGGTTAAAGGAAAGGTAGAGAAAGCCTTGAGAGAAAAGAGTGCGTCATAAGTGAAGGTTGTGAAAGATGTTGGAGATAGTGTCATTGATGTATTGTCACTGATGTAAAAATTTGATATCATTGATGTGATGATAAGTTGAGATAAAATCTCAGGAGGGTTAGCGAATGAAGATCAAATCTCAGAAGATATGGCACAACGAATGTCAAATAGTTGGATGATATGTAGAGATTAAATATTAGAAGAGTTAACGAATGAAGATCAAAGCTCAAAAGAGATGACATGTTGAAACTCAGTAGGTATGGCGTGAAGAAACTTAGATCAAATCAAGATCGTTGATGCGCAATCGCCAGATCAACGATAGGGATGAATTGCAGAGAGTGAAAGAAGAATTAAACTACTCTCTAGTTACAATCCTGCAATCAGTCTAGATCGTTAGATCTCATAAACTCAAACATCTATGACTGTGGTTGATCCAAAAAATGATCAGATTAAGTCAGATCAAGTCGTTACTGTCAGATGCAAAATCGCCAGATCAATGGCAAGGATAGATTGTGAAGATCGTAACAAGTATTAAACATCATGCTATTTCCAATCCCAAAATTATTCAAGACCATCAAATCTTACATCTTCAAAGATCAACGATTGTTATTGACTCACCAACAGCGCACAACTTCAAATTGTGGAGTTTGGGTGTCGAGTTAAATCACTCGTAGTTTGTGGTTCTGCAATCATCGTCGACCGTTAATCTGCTTCGAAGAGTCCAGATCGACCATTATATCAAATAAAGTAGAAGGATAGGATAAGTGAGCTAAAATATCTAAGATCACAATTATGCGAACTTTCATCATCCGTCATATCATTCTAAAGTGGAAGGACACGATAATATAGAAGAAGGACCATTGGATTTAAACCAAGGCAAAACTGCATCATAGAAAGATCGAGTCATTGATCTAAAAACATGATCAACAAAAAACATTAAGTTTGGGTTAAAAGTAGCGAGGAGGTTACTGTTTGGGAAATCTCACTTTGGAAAAATTGGCAACTTGAAAACTTGAAATACCCAAAGTCCCAAAATCTAAAATGAATAAGTACCATCGGATCTGGAGGATATACGATGACCGTTGGATCAGGGTTGTTGGTCAGCAGATCACCTCAGCAAGGACATGTGGCAGACCACATCATCAAGTACACATGGAATATTCTGATGATGGCATGTTTCAAGAGGAAATTGGCTCATGCCATGTCAACATGTGGCGTCAATAAGCTACGTCATTCTGGGAGAATTACTTCGGGAGTTTCACCACCAAGAAATGTCAAAAGTCCCGAAGTCTTGAAGGACGAAGTTCCGAATTCACTCTCATCCGTCGATCTGAGATACCCTTCAGATACTATTTTGACCGTTAGATCAAGGAGATGAATATGTGTCACATCGAGAGATCTACATCGATAGACCACATCAAAAAGAAACTGTGACAATCCACATCAACAAGGACACGTGGCACAGTCATAGAATGAAAAGTATCAAGTTGAAATCAGTATTTCAGGTATGTGAAAATCACAAATTTGAGTGACATGTGGAAGCTACTTGGCTCATGAAACCTCATCAAGTGACGTAATAAAGTTACGTCACTCTGGGAGTTTTACTTTGGGAGTTTCACCACTTGAAAATGACAAACGCTCTGAAGTCTCAAAGGACGAAATCACGAAGTAGACATGGTTCATCCGATCTAAAGAAACCCTTCGGGACCATTCTCATCCGTAGATATACAATAGTAGAAGGATAGTGTAAGTGGAAGTGTTAATCGACATAAAATGGTCTCCACCATATTATGACTTACTCAGCAAGTGATCACTCCGGAGGAAAATAGAGAGGCATCTATTCGAAACCTCTGAAATCCTAAATGTCGAAGTCCCAAAGTGGGCATGGGTCCTCTGATTTGAAGAATAATTTGGTTGCATTCTCAACCGTTGATCAAAACACAGTGGAAGGATAGATTAAGTATAATAGATGAAGTCGTGAAGTAATCTATGGCCATCCATCTCAATTCTTGAATAAGACCCAGTCGTTGGACTAAGCCTTGTAAGAATCAAATCTAACGATTGATCAGTTTCCATGAAATAAACGTAAACCGTCTGATCTATTCAGGAAATCGAATTCATAAGTTTTGAAAGGTTTCAAGTCCAAAAATTTTCAAGGGTAAAGTGTCAAAGTTACAAGAGTCATCCATTTCAAGAGGTTAAAATTATGACTGTTGATTCACATATGTACTCAAGTTCTCGTCTAGCCTAGCATCTGGTCACCATTGTTGGTAATATGATATAAGAGTTTTAAAAGGAAATTATAATACATTTTTGTATTTGGTAATCTTGTGGTTCTGTAACACTCAATCACATGTAATGGTTTGAAGGAAGAGCCTCTGCAAAATTCGGTCTTCATGAAAATAGCAGAGATTCGGGATTGCGTTTAAAGGATGAAATTGATCCATATGTGATCAATTTATGAAAAGCCTTCACGGTAGAAATGATAAAAAAGTGATTATAGTTTAGTTAAATGAAGAGGTGTGACATTCCAAACAAAAGGACACAGTGCATCTCAAACTCACACCTTTTTGAGGATTATAGAAATGAGGAAGAGTCATGAAAAGGTTGTGTCTCTATAGTCCAGATAAGAAGATAAAAATCATAAGAAAATTTGAAGCAGAATAATTATTTGTTCTAATGGGCCTATCAATATCTTATTGAAGATCAAGAACAAAGGAAATCAGAGCAGTAGTTATGCTATCCATTGTATGTTATAGAATACCTTTATTGGACTGCATCAAATTCATTAAAGATTAAATGATAGAAGCCAAAGAGAAAGAGATGAAGTTTGTCTGCAAATAACCAGAAGACTTTGCAAGAAGACAATACATAAGAAGTGGTATACGTGTTATAACCTACATAAAGGGAGGAAGGGTGGAGCAAGGGAAAACAAGTCGAAGTCAAAAGGTCAAATCTGATAGGACTTGTGTNCCTATGGAATTATTACATGGTTTGCACATAGGGATGAAACAGGAACTACATCTACGAGCAGACATCGCAGCCAATGAATTAGGTAAATTAAAATATGAGAATATGAAACTGTAGAAGAAATGTGTCGTTGTAGTACAGGAAAAGTGCACAGTAGTACAACAAGTGGAACTCATAGTAAAAGAGAAGAGCGAGTTTAAAGGAAAGGTAGAGAAAGCCTTGAGAGAAAAGAGTGCATCATAAGTGAAGGTTGTGAAAGATGTTGGAGATAGTGTCATTGATGTATTGTCACTGATGTAAAAATTCGATATCATTGATGTGATGATAAGTTGAGATAAAATCTCAGGAGGGTTAGCGAATGAAGATCAAATCTCAGAAGATATGGCACAACGAATTTCAGAAGAATCGTTGTAGGAATAGTCAATAACATATAATGACTGATGTCAAACAGTTGGATGATATGCAGAGATTAAATATTAGAAGAGTTAATGAATTAAGATCAAAGCTCAAAAGAGATGACATGTTGAAACTCAGTAGGTATGGCGTGAAGAAACTCATATCAAATCAAGATCGTTGATGTGCAATCGCCAGATCAACGATAGGGATGAATTGCAGAGAGTGAAAGAAGAATTAAACTACTCTCTAGTTACAATCCTGCAATCAGTCTAGATCATTAGATATCATAAACTCAAACATCTACGATTGTGGTTGATCCAACAAATGATCAGATTAAGTCAGATCAAGTCGTTACTGTCGGATGCAAAATCGCCAGATCAATGGCAAGGATAGATTGTGAATATCGTAACAAGTATTAAACATCGTGCTATTTCCAATCCCAAAATTATTCAAGACCATCAAATCTTACATCTTCAAATATCAACGATTGTTATTGACTCACCAACTGCACACAACTTCAAATTCTGGAGTTTGGGTGTTGAGTTAAATCACTCGCAGTTTGTGGTTCTGCAATCATCGTCGACCGTTAATCTGCTTCAAAGAGTCCACATCGATTATTAGATCAAATAAAGTAGAAGGATAGGATAAGTGAGGTAAAATATCTAAGATCACAATTATGCAAACTTTCATCATCCTTCATAGCATTCTAAAGTGGAAGGACACGATAATCTAGAAGAAGGACCATTGGATTTAAACCAAGGCAAAACTGCATCATAGAAAGATCGAGTCATTGATCTAAAAACATGATCAACAAACAACATTAAGTTCAGGTTAAAAGTAACGAGGAGGTTACTGTTTGGGGAATCTCACTTTGGAAAAATTGGCAACTTGAAAACTTGAAATACCCAAAGTCCCAAAATCTAAAATGAATAAGTACCATCAGATCTGGAGGATATACGATGACCGTTGGATCAGGGTTGTTGGTCAGCAGATCACCTTAGCAAGGACATGTGGTAGACCACATCATCAAGTACACATGGAATATTCTGATGATGGCATGTTTCAAGAGGAAATTGGCTCATGCCATGTCAACATGTGGCGTCAATAAGATATGTCATTCTGGGAGAATTACTTCGGGAGTTTCACCACCAAGAAATGTCAAAAGTCCCGAAGTCTTGAAGGACGAAGTTCTGAATTCACTCTCATCCGTCGATCTGAGATACCCTTCAGATACTATTTTGACCGTTAGATCAAGGAGATGAATATGTGTCACATCGAGATATCTACATCAATAGACCACATCAACAAGAAACTGTGACAATCCACATCAGCAAGGACATGTGGCACAGTCATAGAATGAAAAGTATCAAGTTGAAATCAGTATTTCAGGTATGTACAAATCACAAATTTGAGTGACATGTGGAAGCTACTTGGCTCATGAAACCTCATCAAGTGATGTAAGAAATTTACGTCACTCTGGGAGTTTTACTTTGGGAGTTTCACCACTTGAAAATGACAAACGCTCTGAAGTCTCAAAGGAAAAAATCACGAAGTAGACATGGTTCATCCGATCTAAAGAAACCCTTTGGGAGCATTCTCATCCGTAGATATACAACAGTGGAAGGATAGTGTAAGTGGAAGTGTTAATCGACATAAAATGGTCTCCACCATATTATGACTTACTCAGCAAGTGATCACTCCGGAGGAAAATAGAGAGGCATCTATTCGAAACCTCTGAAATCCTAAATGTCGAAGTCCCAAAGTGGGCATGGGTCCTCTGATTTGAAGAATAATTTGGTTGCATTCTCAACCGTTGATCAAAACACAGTGGAAGGATAGATTAAGTATAATAGATGAAGTCGTGAAGTAATCTATGGCCATCCATCTCAATTCTTGAATAAGACCCAGTCGTTGGACTAAGCCTTGTAAGAATCAAATCTAACGATTGATCAGTTTCCATGAAATAAACGTAAACCGTCTGATCTATTCAGGAAATCGAATTCATAAGTTTTGAAAGGTTTCAAGTCCAAAAATTTTCAAGGGTAAAGTGTCAAAGTTACAAGAGTCATCCATTTCAAGAGGTTAAAATTATGACTGTTGATTCACATATGTACTCAAGTTCTCGTCTAGCCTAGCATCTGGTCACCATTGTTGGTAATATGATATAAGAGTTTTAAAAGGAAATTATAATACATTTTTGTATTTGGTAATCTTGTGGTTCTGTAACACTCAATCACATGTAATGGTTTGAAGGAAGAGCCTCTGCAAAATTCGGTCTTCATGAAAATAGCAGAGATTCGGGATTGCGTTTAAAGGATGAAATTGATCCATATGTGATCAATTTATGAAAAGCCTTCACGGTAGAAATGATAAAAAAGTGATTATAGTTTAGTTAAATGAAGAGGTGTGACATTCCAAACAAAAGGACACAGTGCATCTCAAACTCACACCTTTTTGAGGATTATAGAAATGAGGAAGAGTCATGAAAAGGTTGTGTCTCTATAGTCCAGATAAGAAGATAAAAATCATAAGAAAATTTGAAGCAGAATAATTATTTGTTCTAATGGGCCTATCAATATCTTATTGAAGATCAAGAACAAAGGAAATCAGAGCAGTAGTTATGCTATCCATTGTATGTTATAGAATACCTTTATTGGACTGCATCAAATTCATTAAAGATTAAATGATAGAAGCCAAAGAGAAAGAGATGAAGTTTGTCTGCAAATAACCAGAAGACTTTGCAAGAAGACAATACATAAGAAGTGGTATACGTGTTATAACCTACATAAAGGGAGGAAGGGTGGAGCAAGGGAAAACAAGTCGAAGTCAAAAGGTCAAATCTGATAGGACTTGTGTCAATGGATGATTGACTCAAAGTCAATGAAGACCAGAAGAGTTTGAATTACATTGTAAAATTAAGGGTGGTCGGGTGGTGCAAGGTTAGGTTGGAGCCTGCAGAGGAGTTGGTGCTTCCTTGTCAGTTATAGCTGACTAAACAGGGGGTCGAATCCTCCTACCAGTTGGTGTTGGTGAACAAGGGTATGGGTGCATCTTGATCAGTTGGTTCTGATCTAAGAGGAATAACATACTCCTTTTATGTAACTTGTAAGAAAAGGAATTTTACAGTTAATAGAAAAGAGTTGGTGGTTTTACCTGTTGGGTTCCCTGATAAATCTTGCATTCATAAGGTTTTGTTGTTCATCATATATTTCTTAATTGAATAATTAATATGTGTGTTTAATATTGAAGGAATTAATAAGAAAAAGTAGGCAATATTGATTCACCCCCTCTCTCAGTATCGATGGATATTCCATCAATTAGTATCAGAGCTAGGTTCCTTTAAGAACAGCCTAACAAATTGGAAGGAAGATCAAATTAAGAACACATGGATGGACAAAATGTTTACACTGAGAATGGAACTCCAATACCTAAAAAAGAAGAATACATATTTTGGAGTGCAAGAATGGAAAGTCATCTGAAGGCATTGGGACATGATGTATGGAATTGATTACTTCCCACCAAGCAGAGTAAGGACTCCAACTCAAAAAAAAGCCAAGAAAAGTAACTCAATGGAAATGAATACAATCCTTGATGTATTACCTGATGATGTCAAAGAGAAGATAGGTGAATGTAATTCTGCAAAGGAACTTTGGGACGATATGAAAGACCTCTGTTTGCACTCTTTTCGTCGTTGTGTGAGCAAAAAGTGAGTGCTTACATGCCCAGTTGGGCTCTGCTAGGCATGACAGCTGTATGGTAAAAGGTTAGAAAGAAAACAATAAATTTATTAACAAGAACTAAAGAAAAACTAAATGAAACTATGAGCATAAGAAGAAAAATAAAAACAAATGAAAATGGACCAATATCACCAATGTATAAGCTGGTCTGATTGTTGAAATC
>JZKD02S1633068.1:33276-49772 GCA_000966675.3 Picea glauca
CATGTATTAGATAAATGTGACAATGCGCATGCGTACCTAGCCATGATATGAAAAAAGGGCACCCCGGGGGCCCGGGATGAAAAGTGGCCCAGGGACAGCCATGATGTAGGTGGCGAGATGCTGATCCTGTGGCTGAAGACGGTTCGAAAAATGGACGTCGTGGGCTCCCGGAATGATGAGTGGAAGTTTGGAAAAAACCCTATATATAGTTGTAGGGCCCACATTGCCACCTCATTTGTACCTGATGCTACAGTGATTCCAGAGCAGATTCAGAGGAGTTTGAGCGATTCGGAGAACACGAGGCATCCATTTCTCGGCGTGCGAGTTTCAGGTTAGTGGTCTGAACATCCTGCATAGTTATAGGTTTCAAATTTTGGGGCAGGGTAGGTACGGGGGGTCATACGAAAGGTTTAGGGGGTTTTTGGGTAGAGGGTGGGCCCACATGCATGGGCGACTCAGTGAAAGGCGCGCATGAGTGCGCACCTGTTCACTGAATATGCGCGCATGTGTGCACGCCTGTAGGGCGAACAGGCGTGCTTGAGAGCGCGCCTGTGGGTATGACAGGCGCGCTCTAGAGCGCGCCTGTGTTGTGAATAGGCGCGCTCATGAGTGCGCCTGTATTGTGAACATGCGCGCTCTTGAGCGCACCTGTGGGAAAAAATAGGCGCGCGCTCATGCGCGCCTGTATAGCGAACAGGTGCGCATGTGCGCGCACCTGTAGGTGGTAAAGCCGCGCCTTTGAGGCGAGGTGCCTGGGTGAAAAATTAGCTTACTTTGATGTTTTGAATGAGTTCCCAAGCTAATATAGGTCTCTAGGTTGTGTGCAGGCAGCTATCAGTGAGCATGGATGTGCGATGGCGTGAGCGGGACTGGGAGCCGCTGCGGGAGGAGGTGGCCGAGGCGAGGCCGAAGGTGCGGGCATATTTAGCAGCCAGTGGGTTGCTAAAGTTTTTTGAGTGCCCTCTGATACGGGCCCAGGAGTACTTGCTCCAATTTATTATTGAGATGTGGAGCCCGGCACAGCACTGCTTCCTCGTGCGAGGAGAGCAGGTCGCCTTTACGGCGGAGGAGGACATATATTTTTTGACTGGGCTCCCCTTTCGGGGAACTCCGTTGCCAACATCGCCTGTGCTGCCAAGAGATACAGATCTGGTGGAGGTCGCCGGGCAATTCTGTTCGGGTGGGCACTACATGACTGGGTCGTCCGTGCGCATCAATGCGCTAGATGCTCTGCTGCATCGTTGCGTAGCGGCGATGATAGTGCGGGTCTATGGGTCCATAGCACCTCAGCGGATTAGTGGTGGGGATTTGATGTTGATGGAGCGGGTGGTGGTGGGCCGTGAACGTTTCACCTGGGGTTTGGCTCTCCATGCGCATATGGTCGCGCAGCTGGACCGTTGTCGGTCAGCAGGCAGGGGGGAGTTTGCATTTTTCTCCATCCTGGTGGCCTTTTTCTTGGAGAGGGTGTCGGCGTTGCGGTCGAGGGTGGTGCTGGAGGTACCAGTTGTATGACACCCGCGTTTGAGGCAGTGGTCTGAGATTTTGGTTCGCCATGGTGGTGGCGAAGGGGGTCATTACTTTTTAGAGGAGGCAGCACAGATATGGCGGCAGACACCGCCGTTTATCCTCCGATTCCCCTATGTGGGGGTGGACTTCCGGAGGGATCCAGATATGGTACTGCCTCCTGGGGAGGTGTTTGACCACAGAGGTACATTGTGTATTTATATGTTTGTGATTTATTTTGTGTTTTTGATATACCAGTGCATATGGTTGATGTATAGACACTGATAGAATATGTTGTTGCTTGTTTGGTTCTTGTGCAGATGTGGCTCCTCGTGGGCATGAGGTGGATGTGTTCCAGATGCCAGTGCAGCGAGAGCAGGAGAGACCGCCGTGTGGAGGGAGACATCCGAGGGATGAGGCTGCTGGAGGACCAGCAGGGCTTGAGAGACCGGCGCAGAGGCGCTGCTGGGATGACCCTGGTGCGGGGACATCGCAGGCTCCTCTGGCGACAGCCGGAGCAGATGAGGATCTAGTCCGTCATTTTGAGACGGTTTTTCGAGACGTGCCTAAGGGCATGTGGACCCAGATCCAGGACGAGGAGTTCCTGGAGTAGTGCATTGGATTTCCGCCACCATGGCGGTCAATCATGCGGCGAGCAGCTGTGCTCACGGTGATGACGAGTGGACGCCTGCCGCCTGGGCAGGGTGGTCCTGCGGATGTTCCACCACCACTGCCTGGGGCAGGTTGGGGTGGGCCACCACCGTCTCCCTTCCTTGGCTTGCACCCAATGTTCAATGTGGACCTCCTACGACCATATTTTCCACCATTATTGGACACCTCATAGATCGCTGAACAGTTAACACCAATAGAGATCAACCCTGACTACATGGAACATGACTTCACTGATCAGATAGTGGACACATAAGTCAAGGGCACTCACTAGCAGAGGATCTAGCTGTATCGAGTTGTCAAGGCAGGGCAACTCCTGCACCAAGGAAAATGGTTCACCTAGGGCCAAATTCAATAGAAATATCCTCACCTGATGGAGTCACTCAATGCAATGGAGACCATTGCTTCCTAAGGGTGTAATATTGATCTAGGTGGATATTGGTGGCCACCCACGTATTCCAACTGGCTCCTTTTGATAGTTTTAGTTCAACATGTTATTTTGTAATTCTTTGTAATTGTGGGTTCTACAATTTCGGGGATATATGAAGCCCTAAATAGCTTCCAGGTGGAGATTGGTGGTTTCCCACCTAATCCAACTAGCTTATTTTGGAAGTTTTCATGTCAGTGCATCTTTTTGTACTTCCAGGGCCATTTTGGGGCCCTAAACAATGTTTTTTTGGCTTGTCATAATCAAACTGTAGATGAAGTTAAAGTATGATGGAATAATGTGTATTTCTCAAAAATACATTTCTAATGGGCTATCACACGCCTAAAATGAAGGTCGTATGCAAAAGTTATGACCTTGGGAAGTTGAGGTACCAACTTACCCATCAGAGCGCATAAACGTTTGGCGTTTCATCTCCTAGGATTAGGTTTTTGGATGTCTACAGTTTTGGAATTCATGAGTAATGTTAAAAAGTCCTCTGGAGCTTGATTGTAATCATTCTTCTCAAATGGATGCACATAGCAGCTACATCTCTTCTTAGAGATAACTACCACCATTCGAGCAAGTTATTTTCAATTCTGTTGTTTTATAGTTTCAGCCTATTTCTTTTATTTAATAGAAATTATTGTTCACTAGATATTTGTTGTTGTTCTCCATATATTTTTGTTATTTTATTCAGTCTATTATTTATTTCATTCCTCTCATAAATCCAGATCAATTACATTAATGACAATGTGACGAGGTTCGCTAGCAAGCTTATGGCTTGCAAGCTGTTGAGGTAATGCAGAAAAGAAGAAGCTCCAACAGGAGTCATAGCAGTAACCGTGTAGTGTACGAAAGGAGTGATTTTTAGTTGGGCATCGTACCTAGTAAACAAATTTTTGGTTGATTGCATATATTTGTAGGATAATGCAATCGAGTTCCATTAGTCTTGGCTCATCATTCTTATAGCCTTGGCAGGGTGGCAGGAGCCAAAGTTTTCATCCTTCCTGGATAGGAAAGGAAAATTTTATGCGACCATATATGAGTCCCTTTGGTAGGCAAAGGACAATAAAAATAAACGAGCAAATTGTATATTTTAACCTTGTACAATATTTATTGCAAACTTATTTTCAATAAAAGAATAGAAAATATACAATGGCAAATACAAACATTACACAGATATTTTTCCGTTGGAAACCCAAACCGGGAAAATCAACATATTCTATATGCATTCATAGTGATACAATGTTTACAATACAATATACATATAGGATCCAATGACATACAAAACCCTAACCCAATGACCTGGATTAGTCAACAACCCTAATTCTTTAACTGGAAATAGAAAACCATCGGCAAAGAAACCATGTGCCGAAAAACCACCTAAATATGTGACAGGTTTTCCAAGGCAGAATTTTTTTTCTCAGGGGCATTGCACCCCCCTGTGCACTTGACACAACGCTTAGACACTACTTCTCGTGCAAATAATATAACACATACCCAACATTCTCCGACTTGTTGTTTTGTTTTCATACAGGGGCTTACAGGGTTACATAGTCAACAATCCAGGGCAACAATACCCATAGATCCTCTACACCAAGATAACTTCTTAGTTCTCACATATTTTTTTAATGAATCTGCAACATTTTTCAATGTGTCCACATTCATCAAAAATACTTTCTTTTCTTCAACCATGTCTCTCACAAGGTGATATTGAATCTCAATATGCTTTTTCTTTGAATGATAAGTTGGCTTCTTTGCTAGAAACATTGCACTCTAACTATCAAAATCTAACCTTACAACTTGTTGTACCAACACAATACTTGTAAACAATATTTGTAACCATACTGATTCCTTACTTTCATGAGTGGCTTCCATGTATTCAACTTCTGTAGTTGAAAGTGCCACTACAACCTAACTTTTTCTCATCTAACTTATTGCTCCTTCAAACAGGTTAAACACATACCCACTTGTAGATCTCCTATGATCCAGATCTCCAGCCCAGTATGCATCTAAAATCCATGTATATCCACCACTCTTGCAATCTTAGTCTTCCTTCGTAGCACAATCCATAGCTAGAAATTCCACACAAATACCTGAAAACCATTTTTATTGTTGTCCAATGCTCCTTCTCTAGTTTTGACATATACCTCCTCAAAACTCCCACTGAATGTGAAATGTCTAGTCTAGTACATACCATTTCATACATCAAACTTCCAACTTCACTTGCATATGGAACACGCAACATGTCCTCCTCCTCTTCATGTATCTTGGGACACTGATCCAAAGATAACTTTACACCAACAAGAATGGGAACCTTGACTGGTTTACAGTCCTTCATATTAAACCTCTACAATATTGTCTCGACATATTTTCTCTGATTTAACGAAAGTTTCCTCTTTTGCCGATCTCTTTTAATTTCCAGGCCCAAAATGAAATCTGAAGCATCGAGATCCTTCATGTCAAATTTAGAGGACAAATGAGTTTTCACATCCTGGATAATCTCCTTGTTGTTTCCTATCAACAACATGTCATCCACATACAAGACCAAATAAATCAAATGATCACCAATTAATTTAAAATACAGACAGTGATCCTCTTTGATTCTTGTGAATCCAAGTCCCAACATATAAGTATCAAATATTTGATACCACATCCTTGGTGATTTTTTAAAACCATACAAAGACTTTTTCATATTGCATACCAGCTCCTTCTTTCCCTTAAAAATATAACCTTTTGGTTGCTTCATATAGATTTCTTCTTCCAGATCCCCATGTAGGAATGATTTCTTCACATCCATCTGTTCTACTTCAAAATCAAATGCAGCAAAAAAAAATAACATAAATCTTATAGAGGTTAACTTGGCAACAAGAGAAAAAATCTTGCCAAAATCAATTCCCTCAACCTGGGAATAACCCTTTGTTACTAACCGAGATTTGTATTTCTCCACTCTTCCTTCTGCATTCAACTTCTTTTTAAATACACATTTGCTTCCAATGGCATTTCTTCCATTCGGCAACTCCACTATATCCCAAGCCTCATTCTTATCCAAAGATGCCATTTCTTCGTCCATGGCCCTTTTCCATAGATTTCCATCCTCTGAATCCACTGCCTCCCTGACAGTTCTAGGATCATCATTAGTAATAGACAAAGAAAAATTTGAATGAAAATCAAATGGAGTATACCTTTCTGGTATCCTTCTTTCTCGAATCGATCTCCTTGCTATACCACACTTCTTATAGAATTATTCAAATTAATTCCCTCAGAACTCTGCACCATTATTTGTCCTCAACACATTAATTATTTTCTCTATTTGATTCTCAACAAGAGTTTGAAACTCTTTGATTCTCAACTATTTGATTCTCTCCGATATGCCATAGTCTTTGATGCCACAGCATAACCTTTTCTCCAAAGACTGTAGGAGTTTTTTCTTCTTCAACTCCAATATCAAGAAAAATGGAACTATTACACCCATCACTAATAGTGTTTCCTTGTAGCTTATATAGAGTTCCAAACCGAATTCCCTTCAGCAACACCATTGCTCCTCGAACCATCCCGTAGGTCTCCTTTTCAAATATTGTTTTTACCCCTGCATCGTCCATTTTGCTTACAAAAATCAAATTTCTGGCCAAACCTGGGATGTAAAGAACACTGGGCAATTTTCAAATCCTTTCATCTATGCGCCTCAACTTGAAATTTCCTCATCCTATGATTCTGGTTGTCGAATCATCACCTAAGAAAACATTACCTCCATCATACCTTTCATATTTGCAGAACCATTCCTTTGGGGAGTCATATGAAAGGATGCACCAGAGTCAACCAACCATGACTCATGATTTGCATGTGTGCTTGAAGAAGCCAAGTACACATCCCCTCCTTCTTTCTTGGAGGTATTTTCTTCTGTAGAATGAGATTCTTCATATCCCTTCTTTTTCTGAACTTTGGATCTACACTGCTTCTTGTCGTGCCCTTCTTTTCCACATCTCCAACATACACTTACAAACTTTCCGGGAGATTTAGATATACTCTTAGACTTAGATATCCCACTTGAGAACTTAGATCTATTTTTTTCCTGGGATTGTCCTCTTGCAAATAATGTGTATGTGCTCTGTCCTTCCATATTCTTCCATCTCATCTCCTATGACAACAAAGATGAGACCACTTCATCAAACTTCAAGGAATTTGTATTACTACCTATGGCCACAGCCAGACTATCCCAAGAGTCTGGCAAAGAACACAATAAACTGATACATTTATCTTCATCTAAAATTTTAATCTCAACAGATACTAACTGACTTACCACAATATTGAAGGCATTCAAATGCTCTTCCACTGAGTCTCCATCTCTCATCCTTAGGTTATACAACTTCTTTATTAGGAATAATTTATTCACTAGGGACTTAGACTGATACAAATTCCCCAACTTATCCAATAAATCCTTTGTTGTAGCTTCCTATGACACAGTCAGTAATACTAAATCTAAGAGACACGATCGGATTGTGCTCCTTGCGTTCTGATAAAAAAATTTCCAGTCATCTACTAAAGTTCTTGTAGGTGCAGTACCTGGATCTACCGCGAACCACCGATGTAATATCCCCAAGGACGAGCATTGTTGTAATCATGTTTATGAATTGTAAATCATGTTTTGTAGGCTGGTGAGACGAGTATTGATAAGCTGGTAGACTTATGTGTTTATTAGGCCAGAGAGCATAAGTGTTAAGGCTAGGATGCTTGTTTTTGTATATGTATTATGCAGAACATTAATAAAAATATAAACATCATTTCATGTAGACTGACCACGAAGAAAGAGTGATGGGGGACTAAGATTCCACAGAGTGGGTAAGGGAAAGGGGTTGAAAGGTTGGAAAGAGAGGCTAAGTGTTGAGCCTAGGGGATAAGCTTGGGGGCTTAAGTCCTTGGGAATAATAATTTATTATTATTCCAAAAGATATGTGACAAACATGTTTTTATACTAAGTCTTTGGAGAGGCAATGCATCCAACTCCAAGTGTGCAAAAGGGAACGCATGCAGCCCTAGGAAGACAAGTGTCAACCTAGGAACATGCGGTTAAAAGTTGAAGTGTTAGGTGAGTTGGGGGTTCATTCTCCATTCTGTCATCCTCTTTATGAACTGTGTGACCTTTGCATCTGAGCTCTGCATATCACACACAACTCTGAAAAGATAAACCGTGAGACCTCTGTGATTGTCCGGTGTATTCCCGTAAATTTTGTTTGGTCTCTAGTTTGGCCTCCATCCTCGACCTATACATAATTTCTTGTCACGCATCCTATAACCAGTAAACCATGATTCGATTTGTGTCTTCTGTAGAACCTAACACCTGGATAATTGCCTGAGCGTGCTTTGTTTTAGCATCTGGTCGTTGCCATTTACGGGACTATGCCCATTTTCTATTTTGGTCGCCATCCTGGTGTCAACTAAGTGCTGATGTTGTTGCAGTTTCCCTCACTTGGTTGGAATTGAGTTGAAGAGTGTGTTGAAGAAGTGGGTTATCAGGCCTGTGGTAGAAGAAGCAAGTTGTCAGGCCTATGAGAAACTCCCTCCAGGTGAGAGAGTTTGCTAGGAAGTGATTTTCTCCTAGAGAGAGTCCAACACCAACTTTGGAGCTCTGCGAATTCTTGATCCGGCCTATTGTTGAGGCCCAGAGAGGGAGGTGAAGCACCGATGGACTGTTCTTGTGAAGGTGTATACTCTCGGGTGGAACAGGCATGTGGGGAATGAGAGTCGGTTAGTAGTGGGCGTAAGAAGGCTTCTAGAAAGAATCCTTTCGGTTGCTCTGTGCAGTTTTCCTGTAACCTCAACCTAGCCTAGGATTCCCTTGCCTTGGGTGGAGCTTAGTCCTAGCTCGGGGGTGACCCACTGTTGAGCATGATGAGCAGTGAGTTCTAAGGCTGGGAGGTTCATGGAAGGTCTGCACATGGTTGGTGGAGTTACTACAGTTTCAAAGATAAGTATATGCATGTGTTTAAATTCAATTTTTAAATGCATGTCTGTGATGCTTGTAATATTATCATGTATTCCATTGCGATGATGTTTACTATTGATTGTTATTTTTGTATGTTAGCAGTAATTGTATGTTTACTCTGTTAATCCATTTAATTTCATTTAAATGCATAATATATAAGTATGAGAATGTTTCCACGTCATAGCATTTCCCAGCAAGGGGTTTGATGGCCGGGGACATTACAATATGGTATCTAAGCCATGTTTTCAATGTTGAGCCTAGATGGGCCTGATAAGTGGTCTTTGGACTCAAGGTTTTGAGAGGAAATTGTGTCTGGAGGACTAATCTAGGGCCTCATAATGCTTCTAAGTGTCAACGGGTTACTTGAATATGTTATGAATCTCAGGAAGAGTTGCAGTAGAATTAAACCGCAGTCATAGAGAAGCTGTAAAGAAGAATATCTAGACCATCGAATCCACGTCCAGACACTAAGGAGAGAACATAGAAGAGATCATATCTGGGCCATCATATCTGAGCGTGTGGACCAATAGCCGTTGGATCCAGGGAACGTGCACAATGTTTAAAAACATTTGGAGTTGCACAAGAGTGTGGAAATCACAATTCGTGAAGCCCTGACATCATCAGATCCGTCCATCGGGAAGGACGCGTGGAGAATAATCAGCCTTTCTCTAACTCGTCACTTGAAAAGGTCAAAGGGAAAGTTCGTGAGAATTCGTGAAACATGAATTCGCGATTAGATCACAACCATTGATCAAGGAGAGATATGGACCACTAATTGTCCAGGAAGGATTACGACCTTTTTGGAATCAGAAGAATGAAGGTGGTAGGTTTTTCAACCTCGCAACACACAAAATCTCGATACGTGAAATCTAGACGAGATCTAAACCGTCAAATTGTGGGGAAGTCAGGACCGTCAAATTAGGAGCTCTAAAATGTTGACATTTCAAGAGATCGACTGTTGGGAGAAGTGAGATTTGTGGAAGCACAAACTCTCGAAGCCCGAAATCATGAAATCCATATGAACCAAAGTATAGGATTGGGCTGACGTCACTAGGATTGACGAGGACACAAGGGATGTGTGCCATGTGCCAGTGGGTCCCGAAGGAAAATGTTGATGCAGTAGGGCCGGATGGCATCACCCAAGGTAATGTGGACCTTCTTAAGGTCACCACGTGTCACCACCTCGGTTGGTGATAGTTGTGCTATGGGCCAGGGGGTGAGAAAGGTCAGAATTTTGAAAGTCGGGAGTTGGAGAGGAAAGTGAGTGTGAGAGTCTCCAAGACCGAAACCCGCAACCCCAAAGTTTCATTTAGAGAAACTTGTAGATATAGCACTTGGTCATGACACTTGGTCACATGGGGCTAGGGAAACAAAGGAAATAGGATATGTCCTGAGTGTACTATAGAGCCAAGTAGATCTCAGAAAATTCATGGAAACTGAACGTTTTCTTGAATCAATTTGTTTTTGAATGCTATGGAATTTGTTAAGGATTAATGACCTGATAAATTATGTTTTTTTTCACATTGTGTTTGCAAAAGTTTAGAGAGTGGCAAAACCGAGTAGAATTGTCACTGAGTGCAAGAGAAATGGAAAGGGCACATACTACTTCCAATTCTGAGGATGAAGCAAAAGGAATGGATGTTCACATGGGAGTTGAAGGATCGAACTCCAATGGGCATGGATAAGAGATAGATAAGGAAGGAAACATGATGAAAATCATTGAAAAATTGCAGAAAGATGCCCAAACTCACCGAGTAGATAGAAAAAAGTTCAGAAAAGCTCAGGAAAAACAAGGTAAATTTAACATAAAGATGTTAAGGAGTTTGGAGAGAATAGAGAAGAAGTTGGAAAAGAAGAGCAACTCAAGTAGAACAGTGAGTCACCAAACTTCTGAGGGAAAAAGGTCAAGGAGTGCAGGTAGACACCATCATCACTCCCAAGGTCACTCCAAGAGGAGGGCACACAGTAGTTCCAGCCCGTCTCCTACCAGAAATCACAGGAGATCAGGAGTGGATGAATTGAAGGGAGAGATGAATAATATTAAGCTACCTATGTTTTATGGAGAGCATAAGAAGGAGGAAGATGTCGAAACATGGTTGCTTGGCATGAGGAAATATTTCCTACTATAGAATTATTCCTCTCATGCAGAAGGAAGAATTACAATGTATCAACTTAAGGGAAAGGCATCCATGTGGTGGGATCAGCTTGTGTAGGTGAAACACATTAGAGAGAAAGATATCACTTGGAAGGAATTCAAGAGCTATTTTGAGAATAAATACTTGACTAAAAGATACTACGACAGAAAGATGAAAGAGGTCTTTGAACTCAAGCTGGGCAGCATGACCATTGATGAATATGAGCGAAGATTTTTGGAATTACTGAAGTATGTTTCATTCATCAAGGATGAAATTTTCAAGATTCAAAGGTACCTGAGTGGACTAGCACCTTCCATTGGGGACAACATCCAGTATGATGACCCAAAAACTATGGAAGAATTGATAAGAAGAGCGAAATGCTTATATGAGCATCAAAGAGAGAAGCCTACTTTCTGGAAGGCTTGGGATGACCAGAAGAAGTTTAAGAAAGAGCAGAGGCAGAAGGGAACCAAACCTCCCTTTTGTAGAAATAGTCCTCAAGTACATCCATCAATTAGAGAGCTGAGAATGGATGATGTAGGGGAACAAAGGCCAAGACAAATGCCCATTTAGTGTTGGGGTTGTAAAGAGAACCACAAGTACAGAGATTGTCCCCATAAAAATGGCAAAGTGAGAGCTTTCCATAATGTTCAGCAAGCTGAAATAGTGGAGGAAATGGGTAGTAGAATTCCAAGGATATATGCAGCCCTCGACAACAAGCAAGTGGAATACCAGTCGCACATGATTGGAGTGGAAGGTATGATTAACAACCAACCCTTTACTATTTTAATTGATTAAGGGGCTAGCCATAGTTATATAGATCCTAGAGTGATGGAAATTTTTCATTTGTCGAGAAGCAAACATGAAAATTCTTCATTAGTGTAGCTGTCTAGAGGAACCAAGAGGAAAGTCACTAAGTTGGTTAAGTCCTATCCTATGGACATGAATGGACTGAGCATAATAGTTGAATTGAATGTTTTGTCTTTAGGTTCTTATGACTGTCTAATTGGGATGGAATGGTTGGATTAGCACCATGCCATCTTGGACCATCGTAATAAGGCATTCACTTGCATAGACAAGAAAGGGAATCAGAAAATAGTCCAAGGAATTCCCATAGGAACTTTACCCATTCCTGAGTAGAAATGGGAAGTGGTGACAATGGTTTTCATCACCAGATTGCCTAGAACCGCAAGCAGTATGATTCAATCATGGTGGTGGTGGATAAGATTATGAAAGAGGTCCATTTCATTATGTTAAAGACTACTCACAAGGCAACAGATGTTGTCGATGTCTTTATGAAGGAAGTGGCACAATTGCACAGAATTCCCAAGACAATCGTGTTTGACGGAGACCCAAAATTTACTTCAAATTTATGGAAGGGGTTGTTCAAAGGATTCATAATGAATTTGAATTTTAGCACATCTTACCATCCTAAGTCTGATGGAAAGACAGAGAGGGTGAACAGAGTAATAGAAGACACGCTAAGAATGTATGTGATGGAAAAACCATCGAAATGGGAAGACTACCTGCACTTGGTAGAATTCTCCTATAATAATGGGTATCAAGCATCATTGAAGATGAGCCTATTTGAAGCACTTTATGGAAGAAAGTGCAATACTCCAGTAAGATGGGATAATCCAGCTAATAGGGCAGTGGTTGGGCCAAAGTTGCTCAAAGAAATGGAAGAATAGATGCTAAAAATTTAGAATTTAAAGGTTGCCCAAGACAGGCAGAAAATTTATGCTGATAGGAACAAAACCCACAGAGAGTTCAAAGTGGGTGACCATGTTTTCCTAAAATTAAAATCCAATAGAATTTCCTTGAATCTGGGAAACTGCACCAAGTTGGCAGCTAGATTTTGTGGGCCATTTGAAATCCTAGAAAGGATTGGGCCAGTTGCATATATGCTTGCATTACCTGCATCCATGAGTATACATAATGTGTTTCATGTTTCATTTCTTAAGAAATATATATCTGATGCTAATCATGTAATTGATTGGAATGTGATTCAGGTGGAGAAAGAAGGTGTCTTGCAAGTGCATCTTGTGTACATATTGGACCAGAAAAGCAAACAACTCCAGAATCGAGCCATAGGGCTTGTAAAGGTCCAGTGGACCTGGTACAGTCCCGAGGACATGACATGGGAGCATGAAGATGTTATGCAGGAAGAATACCTGCATCTTTTTTAAGATTTTGAAAAATCTTGTTGATGTTGTGTGAAAGTTGCACTAAGGACAGTGCAAAAATAAGGGGAGGGGATTGTAATACCCCCAAGGACAAGCCCTGTTGTAATCATGTTTATGAATTGTAAATCATGTTTTGTAGGCTTGTGAGCTGAGTATTGATAAGTTGGTAGACTTATGTGTTTATTAGGCCAGAGAGCCTAAATGTTAAGGCCAGGATGCCTATTTTTGTATATGTATTATGAAAAACATTAATAAAAATATAAACATCACTGCGTGTAGACCAACCACAAAGAAAGAGTGATGGGGGACTAAGCTTCCATGGAGTGGATAAGGGAAAGGGGCTAAAAGGTTGGAAAGAGAGGCTAAGTGTTGAGCCTAGGGGATAAGCTTTGGGGCTTAAGTCCTTGGGAATAATAATTTATTATTATTACAAAAGCTATGTGACAAACATGTTTTTATCCTAAGTCATGGGAGAGGTAATGCATGCAGATCCAAGTGTGAAAAAGGGAATGCATGCATCCCCAGAAAGACAAGTGTCAACCTGGGCACATGTAGTTAAAGCTGAAGCTTTAGCTGCGTTGGGGGTTCGTTCTCCATTCTCTCATCCTCTGTCTGAACTATGTGACCTCTGCATTTGAGCTTTGCATATCGCACACAGCTTTGAAAACTAAAATCGTGAGACCTCTGTGATTGTCCGGTGTATTCCCATAAATTTTGTCTGGTCTATGCATTTGGCCTCCATCCTCAACCTTTGCATAATTTCTTGTCACGCATCCTATAACCGGTAAACTGTGAGCCGATTTGTGTATTATTTAGAACCTAACACCTGGCTAATGAATTAAGCAGGCTTTGTTTTAGCATCTGTTCATTGCCATTTATGGGACTATGCTCATTTTTTGTTGTGGTCGTCATCCTAGTGTCAACTGAGTGTTGATATTGTTGTGTTTTCCCTCACCTAGTTGGAATTGAGTCGAAGAGTGTGATGAAGAAGTGGGTTGTCAGGACCATGGGAGAAGAAGCAGGTTGTCAGGCCTATGAGCAACTCCCTCCACATGAGAGAGTATGTTGGGAAGTGTTTTTCTCCCAGAGAGAGTCTAGCACCAGCTTTGGAGCTCTAATAATTCCTGATCTGGCATGTTGTCGAGGCCCAGAGAGGGAGGTGAAGCACTGATGCACTATGCTTGTGAAGGTGTATACTACCAGGTAGAACAGGCATGTGGGGAATGAGAGTCAGTTAGTAGTGGGCGTAAGAAGGCTCTTAGAGAGAATCCTTCTAATTTATCTGTGCAGTTTTCCTGTAACCTTAGCCTAGCCTAGGATTCCCTTGCCTTGGGTGGAGCTTAGTCCCAGCTCCGAGGTGACCCATTGTTGAGATTGATGAGTAGTGAGGTCTAGAGCTGGGAGGCTCGTGGAAGGTTTGCAGGTGGTTGGCGGAGTTACTACAGTTTCAAAGATAAGTATATGCATGTGTTTAGATTCAATTTTTAAATGCATGTTTGTGATGCTTGCAATATTATCATGTATTCTGTTGTGATGATGTTTATTGTTGATTGGATTATTTATGTATGTTATCATTAATTATATGTTTACTCTGTTAAGCCATTTAATTTCAGTTAAATGCATAATATATAAGTATGAGAATGTTTCCGCGTAGTAGCATTGCCTAGAAATGGGTTTGATGGTCGAGTACGTTACAACTGATCTTTGTCCACCAATAGATTTTCCATCTTGAGCTTCCATGGCTTAAAACTTTTCCCATTAAACTTCTCAATCTCCATTTTTGAATTGCTTGCCATTTATTTTCACCTGAAAATCAATACCACAGATCTCCCACTGTAACAAGGCTTATCATAGTCCCGAGCCAAACCCTTGACCACAAAGGCATCCCCATGAAGCCAACAAAGTTCTAATACCAAATGTATATTTTAACCTTGTACAATATTTACTGCAAACATATTTTCAGTAAAAGAACAAAAAATATACAATGGAAAATATAAACATTACACATAGATTTTTCCCCTGGAAACCCAAACCAGGAAAAGAAACATATTCTATATGCATTCATAGTGATACATTTTTTACAATAAAATATACATATAGGATCCAACGGCATCCAAAACCCTAAACTAATGACCTATATTAGTCAACAACCCTAATTCTTTAACTGGAAATAGAAAACCATTGGCAAAGAAACCATGTGCCGAAAAACCACCTAAATATGTGACATGTTTTCCAAGGAAGAATTTTTTCTCTCGAGGGCGCTGCACCCCCTTCAAACCCCCTTGTGCACCTAACACAATTCTTAGACACTACTTATCATGCAAATAATATAACACATACCCAACATTCTCCCACTTGTTGTTTTCTTTGCATACAAGGGGTTACATGGTTACATAGTCAACAATCCAGGGCAGCAATACCCATGGATCCTCTACACCAAGATAACTTTTTAGTGCTCACATATTTTGTTAATTAATCTACAACATTCTTCAAAGTGTACACCTTCATCAACAATACTTTCTTTTCTTCAACCATGTCTCTCGCAAAGTGATATTGAATATCAATATGCTTTGTCTTTGAATGATAAGATGGGTTCTTCGCCAGAAAAATTGCACTCTGACTGTCACAATCTATCCTTACAGTGTGTTGTGCCAACACAATACTTGAACACAATCTTTGTAACCATACAGATTCCTTACTTTCATGAGTGGATGCCATGTATTCAGCTTCTGTAGTTAAAAGTTCCACTACAACCTGTCTTTTTCTCATCCAACTTATTGCTCCTCCAAACAGGTTAAACACATACCCACTTGTAAATCTCCTACGATCCAGATCTACAACCCAGTCTGCATCCACAAATACATGTATATCCACCACTCTATGGAATCTTGGTATTTCTTCATAGCACAATCCATAGCTAGCAGTGCCACACAAATACCTGAAAACCCTTTTTATTGTTGTCTAATGCTCCTTCTATAGTTTTGACATATACCTGCTCAAAACTGCCACTAAATGTGCAATGTTTGGTCTAGTACAGATCCGCCAGTGATGAAGTAAGGTCAATTACCGCGGCTGCGGGCTGGTGCCGCAGGGCTAACTGACGGTGCCGATATTCGATGATTATCGGACACTGGTATGTAAAGTGAGCCAGTGACTCGCAAAGAGATCATGGGCGTCTCATGCGTTCATTGACGGAAGTAGTGACATAGCGAATGTCAGTAATATGTGTGGAGGATGATGTAGCAGAGCGTGGTTTGTTCTGAAAGTCGCGGCTTATGATGTCTAATGCCTACCGGAAACGAGGCAGTGATGGAAAATGATGGGTGTAATGGCCATACTCAGAACAAATGGCACACGCGAATTTGGTCTTCAACCCTTTACTACTGGAAGGTTGAGTGGATTGGGGGGAATCAAATTCCGTAATTTCGGTAATGATGGGAAGTTGTTGGTTTGGTGACCCTCTTTGTCACACAACGCGCATGGGGGAGAGATGCGCGGAGGAAGCGGAGCTGCGGGCTCCTTTGTCTTTCTCCTGCCCCCAGCTGTAGCAGGGGGAGTAGGGAGTATAGGGGTGTTGAGGGTATTGGGGGTAG
>JZKD02S1633068.1:54837-66252 GCA_000966675.3 Picea glauca
GATTGAGCTCGGATTTGATGTCAAATCGACTTGGGAGCCGATCCATTAGTGGTTGGGAGGCCGACCAGCTTCATAAATGCGTCGTTTGGCAGGCGCGCAGGTTTTGCACCCCACATCCGCGCATATGCGCCCCAGATACGAAGATGTTGCGCGCGCGCGCGTGCGCCCAGTGGGTGCATAACGCTTTTTAATTTTTTGGCCATTTTGCATAGTTTTGACCCTTTTGCTGTGCTGTGGAGTTAATCCTTGTGCCATGAATGACTGTTTTTCTATGTTGACGATGCGGAGTTCTTGTCGCCCTGTGCGGACGAAATTTCAGTGATAACACCATACAGGGACTTTTTCAGCTTGCATACCAGCTCCTTCTTTCCCTCAACAATATAACCTTCTGGTTGCTTCATATAGATTTCTTCTTCCAGATCCCCATGTAGGAATGATTTCTTCACATCCATATGTTCTACTTAAAAATCAAATGCAACAGCAACAGATAACAAAAGTCTGATAGAGGTTAACTTGGAAACAGGAGAAAAAATCTCACCAAAATGAATTCCCTCAACCTGGGAATAACCCTTTGTTATGAACCGAGCTTTGTATTTCTCCACTCTTCCTTCTGCATTCAACTTCTTTTTAAATACCCATTTGTTGCCAATGGGATTTCTTCCAGTCTGCAACTCCACTAGATACCAAGCCTCATTCTTATCCAAAGATGCCATTTCTTCATCCATGGCCCTTTTCCAGAGATTTCCATCCTCTGAATCCACTACCTCCCTGACATTTCTAGGATCATCATTAGTAATAGACAAAGAAAAATTTGAACGAAAATCAGATGGAGTATACCTTTCCGGTATCCTTCTTTCTTGAATAGATCTCCTCAATACTGGAGTATGAGGATCTTCTTCTTCTAATTCCTGTTCTTCTGTAGAGACTGATTCATCATCCTTTAAATAAAACTCTATTTTCTTTGGTTCTTCCTTAATTGGTAGGACTTCTTGTTTAACAACATCCTTCATTTCTCTAAATACCACATATATGCTATACACTACCTTCTTATTTTCTAGGTTCCAAAACTTATAACCTTTGAGACCATATTTATATCCAATAAAGATACACTTTTCAACCTTCTTATCTAGATTACTCATGTTTTCCTTTGGAACATGAACATATGCATCATAGACAAATACCTTGATATGTGTGAGAGAAGGTTCTTTACCAGTCCATACCTCCTGTGGATTCTTGTCATCCAATATTTATGCGGGCGATCTGTTGACCAGGTAACATGCAGTACCCACTGCCTCTACCCAAAATTTTGTTCCTAACCCGACACCACTAAGCATGCACCTTGTTTTTTCCATCAATGTCCTGATCATCCATTTTTGCAAATCCATTCTGCTAAGATGTATATGGAGTAGTCTTTTGCCTTGATATACCACACTTCTTGCATAATTCTTCAAATTCATTCCCACAGAACTCTTCGCCATTATCTGTCCTCAACACCTTAATTATTTTCTCGGTTTGATTCTCAACAAGAGTCTCAAACTCTTTAAACTTGTCAAAGACTTCGGATATCTTCCTGAGGAAATATATCCTAGTATTCCTTGAGAATTCATCTATAAATGAGATGTAGTACATAGATTTTCCCAATGATGGGATCGACACAGGTCCAAAAACATCATTGTGAACTAGATGTAAAATTCCTTCTGCCCTCGTTGCACCAGAGGGGAATCTTACCCGATTATGCTTCTCATATAGACAATGTTAACAAAAATCAAAATTTAGAGAGCAGTTAGACATACCTTCAACCATACCTTTACTGTGTAGTAGTCGAAGACCCTTCTCTATTATATGCCCCAGTATTTGATGCCACAGCATAACATTTTCTCTGGAGACTGTAGGAGTTATTTCTTCTTCAACTCCAATATCAATAATAATGGAACTATTACACCCATCACTAATAGTGCTTCCTTGTAGCTTATACAGAGTTCCAAACTGAACTCCCTTTAGCAACACCATTTCTCCTCGAACCATCCTACAGGTTTCCTTTTCAAATATTGTTTTTACCCCTGCATCATCCATTATTCTTACAGAAATAAAATTTCTTGCCAAACATGGGATGTGAAAAACACTAGGCAATGTTCTAATCCTTCCATCTATGAGAATAAACTTGAATTTTCCTCGTCCTATGATTTTGGTTGACGAATCATCACCTAAGAAAACATTACCTCCATCATAACTTTCATATTGGTAGAAACATTCCCTATGGGGAGTCATATGAAAGGATGCACCAAAGTCAACCAACCATGCCTCATTATCTTCATGTGTTCTTGAAGAAGCCAAGTACACATCCCCTCTTTCTTCCTTGGAGGTATTTTCATTTTTAGAATCAGATTCTTCAGATCCCTTCTTTTTCTCAACTTTGGATCTACATTGCTTCTTGCAGTGCCCTTTTTTTCCATATCTGCAACATACCCTTACAAAATTTCTGGGATATTTAGATATACCCTTAGAATTAGATCTCCCACTTGAGAACTTAGATCTATTTCTTTCCTGGGATTGTCCTCTTGCAAATAATGCGTCTGTGCTCTATCCTTCCATATTCTTCTGTCTCATCTCCTCCGACAAAAAATATGAGACCACTTCATCAAACTTCAAGAAAATTGTATTACTACCTATGGCCACAACTAGACTATCCCATGAGTATGATAAAGAACATAGTAAACTGATACATTTATCTTCATTTGGAATTTTAATCTCAACAGATACTAACTGACTTACCACAGTATTGAAGGTGTTCAAATGCTCTACCACCAAGTCTCCATCTCTCATCCTCAAGTTATACATCTTCTTTCTCAAGAATAGTTTATTCACTAGGGAATTAGAATCATACAACTTCCCCAACTTATCCCATAAATCCTTGGTTGTAGCTTCCTCTAACACATTCATTAATATTGAATCTGAGAGACACAATCAGATTGTTCTCTTTCCCTTCCGATCCAACTTTTTCTATTCATCTGTTGAAGTTCCTGTAGGTGCAGTACCTGGATATACCATGATCCACTGATCTTTTTCCACCAACAGATCTTCCATCTTGAGCTTCCATAGCTCAAAAATTTTCCCATTAAACTTCTCAATCTCCATTTTTTAATTGCTTGCCATTTATTTTCACCTGAAAATCAATAGCATAGATCTCCCACTGTAACAAGGCTTATCATAGTCCCAAGCCAAACCCTTGACCACAAAGGCGTCCCCCTGAATCCAACAAATCTATGATACCAAATGTAGATTTTAACCTTGTACAATATTTACTACAAACAAATTTTCAGTAAAAGAACAGAAAAGATACAATGGCAAATACAAACATTAGACAAAGATTTTTCCCCTGGAAACCCAAACTAGGAAAAACAACATATTCTATATTCATTCATAGTGATACATTGTTTACAATACAATATACATATAGGATCTAGCAGCATCCAAAACCCTAACCCAATGACCTAGATTAGTCAACAACCCTAATTCTTTAATCCGAAATAGAAAAGCATCGGCAAAGAAACCATGTGCCAAAAAACCACCTAAACATGTGACATGTTTTTCAAGGAAGGAAAATCGTGTGCCGAAAAACCACCTAAATATGTGACACTTCTACTCCTGCAAAGAATATAACACATACCCAACAAAAATAACACAGTATTCACAATGTTGCTGGAAGAAATACAACATCACACCACCAATGTGTGGCGCATTCCGATGGAGATAATCCAGGAAACTGAGGGGATTTCCAAGTTCAAGACATCCAGGCATCACATGTGGATCCAGGTAGCAAGGGATCCAAAGAAGGCATGGTTGGAGATGCAATATCATGTCACCAAGGAAGAAATTGACTGGATAATTAGAGACTAGCCAGCGCAGTGGAAGCTTCTAGTAGAAAAACCAACAACAAGGCCACCCGCAACACAATCAACCAAGACCAAGGAAAAGGCTGAAGAAGGTTCCTCAAAAAAAAAAAACATCCCAGTCGATAACACTAGAAAGGATGCAGCATGGAATCATCCATCAGGAAGCAGCACAATACCCAAAAAACCAAGGAGGATAACAATAGTGCCCAAGACAGACAACCAATAGGACATCAGAATGGGGGACACATCACATGATGGTGAAGAAAGGGTACAGGTTACAACGAGTGGGGCACAACCCTCACATACAAAAAGGAAGACAACACAGGTAGAAAAAACATGAAAAAAGTGGAAGTATACCACATAAGACCCAGTCATCACCCTAACAAAGGATGATGTTGAAATCATCACGAAAAAGGTCCAAGACAAGGGGGAAGAGGTAGTATGTATTGCAGAGGCGCAAAGAGAAGATATCATGAACAATCTCATAGAAGTCCATGAAATCCATGAAACTATACAACAACTATGGAGTCAATTAGTACCACAGGATATAGCGTAGCGACAGGAAAACACATAGCGACCCCCTGGGCACAAAGAAAGAGAGGAGACAATACAATTGGTAGTGCAAGGCAGGGAGACATTCACAGCCACTCGCCAAATGATCAGAATGGATCAAGAGAATGCACAGAAACCCATGGGGGGAATTGATTAATTTGAAGTAGTCATGGTGCAGATACCCACCAAGGCATTATATGGACTCCATGCCATCATAATGCAAGATGTTCAATCTAGAGCCCATGCAGATGCAACTAACTTGGAGGTGGGTAGGGGAGTCACCGAAATGTTACAAATCACCTGCGACCAACTAACCTCAGAGAATGAGGAGGAGAAAGAATGTGCTAATAATCTATAACATGGGCTAACAATGGTATATGACCGTATATTAGACATAATGCAAGAACAAGAGAGGAACACATAGGAAAAGATAAAAATTATTTCACAAACAATTGATGGATATAGGCAGGAAATCGAGGAGCTCAAAAAAAATCTTAATACTATGACTCCGTGGGAGGTTTGAGAATAGAGAGAAAATCAATCCACACTCCAGATAGTAGAGATGGAAAAAGAAGCGAGGGAATTCACTGAGTTGTTCGACAGAACTGCGTAGATCTGGACCATTTTAGAAGAAGATGAAAAGGTCCAACAGTGGGACCAACAAGAGGAGAAAATCAGCATTGCCATACATGATCTAAAGCAATGGCAGAAAAAAATGATTATTACGAAGCACTTGAAGGGAACTTAAGAAATGAAGACTCTGTAGACACAGTTAAAGATAACGCAAAAAAATAAGCGAGAAAGACAAACACAAATGGAACCCCTTTAGGAACATGTAGCACAGATGATTGCGCAACTGGAGGAAGAGAAGACATAACAATGCAGACAGTCCAGGTGCTAATAGACAAATCTTCATAGATGAGGATAAAAAGAAAGGAACTAGTAGATAAGTTCCACATTTTGGAAAAGGTGGTATAGGGAGCGCGCACTACCTGAGTGGATCGAGATGAGACACATGTTAGGTTTGGGGTCCTATTGGGCACAATCCTCTTTTGAGAAGGAAGTTTATTTTGGGCACGGGCCTATTTTTGGAGAAAATATCTATTTTGGGAAAGACCTATTTTTGGAAAGGAAGACCTAATTTTGGAGCGCGTGCAACAAGTGGCAAGAAAGAAACATGCAGAAAAAGAAGAAAAATAAACATGTAGGAGGAAAAGCAACATGGCGTGTACGCAGACAAGATTAACCATGATAGGATGAGGATTTTTGAAAATATTTTAATGGATATAATCCTATAAAGTATTATAAATAAGGACCTAGGAGGTCGATAGGAAAGGAGGATGTCTTTTAGATAGATCATAATAGAGAGAATTGATTATTATGATTTTGTGGGTTGTTGATTGTAATACGTTTTGTAGAAGAGTCGAGTAAGAGAGTCTCTTGAGGTTTAGGTCACAAGTTGAGGATCTTGGTGTGATCTAGTCTGCCTCATAGAGGGTTTTGACCCTAAACCTTCATTGTATTACTAAAGATGTAATCCACACAGTGCAAGATTTTGCAACAGAATAAATAAAAGAGTAGAGAAGCCAGATCTTTGTGGACATATCCCCAGGAGGGGGTGAACCATGGTAAACCTTGTGTTTAGTGTGATTTTTAATGAATGTTTACTTTATTTTGATCATTATCTTATGAATGAATGGTTAAAGTAGCTATATCATCATGCACACATAGGTTTAAATATTAATAAATCATAGAAGTAATTGAATAATCAACAAGTACAATGCATAAGGAAGAAATAACACAATCATAGATCCCCACTCATTCCTAGACTGGAAACACTTGATTATTGTAGTCACCCATAAAATCTATCTTGGTTGAGACTGCGTTGTGCACCCTGTGTGTAGTGTTTCCTTTTGGTTTACCAGGAGGGCCAATAGTTTTTTTGGGTTTTGTTGGAAACCTATTAAGATTCGAAACTGGGTCAACCCAAGAAGAAGTAAGAGAGTAAAACCAACAATGTTCACAGAGATTCATGATATTTTCTTTGGTGAATTTCCAATTATTTTAATGGAATGGTTAGAAAGGTTAGTGGAGAATACTGTAAGATACTGAACTTCAACCCCGAGGAGGTAGACCCCTAACTTGGTAAGAAAAATAAATTATGTATGTAATACTACTTCTTGTGTAGTCAATTTATGGTTGAGTAACATACCGAGGTATTATATTATTGAATTTTCATTAGATCATACCCAATCATATAGTGTCGCAGAGAGGGATTTCTTTAAGGGTCCATGCGGAAGGTTTGTGAAACAATTGGGTACCTAGATAAATATGTTGTTGTGCGACAAATGTGTTATGACAATGCAATCTACATGGTAAGGGGATTCATGCACATAGGGGAATTGGGGGATGACCAAGGGATAGTCTAAAGGTAGGAAGGAATGAGGAAATAAATTACTAAGGAAAGGAGGGACTAAGGATGCCGAGAAAAGAGGAAGGTATATTAGAAGAAGAAGACGAAATTGAGGTACTTCACAGTGGAAGAAGGTATAAGAGGTTGAAGACTGGGGATGATAAATGAGATTCGCGCAGTGAGTATGAGAGTAGAGTACCCTACGCAATAGTTCATATCATAGAAATATTGCACACAGAAGGAGAGGAAGATGATTCCCATTTTAGTCCTATAATAGAAGAGTCGTTAATTCCTACTCAGCGTGGATCATGTGTCGATTCCATGATCCTGTGTGCATCACCTAGATATAGATAACATTTGAGGATTTTTTTAAAACACTTATAATTAGCAGAGGAATATATAACATCAGTATCCAGAGAAGTAGAAGTAATACATTAAGTCAGGGTCATTCAACATCAATAGGGAGAGGTACTATGCAAAATACCATAGCAGGGTTAGACAATACATTGAGAATGCTTGAGTTCCAGGGAGTTGGATTGGAGGACCCAGAATAACATCTATTATATGTGAGACAATATGATCTGTGAAGAATGTCCAGGATGAGGTCAAAAATATTACTTTGCTGGAAACAAAGTTTAGAGGCCTTGCATTAGTATGGTACATGAAACTGCAGAGTACTGCACTAGCGGGTCAAGCTAGGACACTGGAAGAAATTTGACAAGCATTATTGAAAGAGTTTAAGAAGCCAAAGTCTGATTCGTAGTACATAATAGAACTGAAGGAAATCAAATAAGTGCATACTGAGTCAGTGTGAATTATGATCAAAGGATTTGATGGGTAGATTGACATTTCAAATTCCTGATCAATAGAATAGAGAATGGTTTATTGCAGGACTATTGCCACACATTCGTTTCCCGTTGATACAACAGAAGGTTGCGTCATAGCCTGAAGCTTTGGAGATTACTATGAAGTTGGAAGAATATCCTATAGGATATGGTGGGGGTATGGCTCAAGTCCAGATCTAGTTATCTTCGTTGAACATTCAATTGGTAGAAGTAATGAAAGGAAAGGAGAAGTGGGAACAAGTTTGGTGTCACATGTAGGAATGAAGGCCACCATAAGGATGAATGTCCAAGCTTTGTGTAGTATTTGGAAACTGGAGCATTGAACACATTAGCAAGAGGGGGGTACTACAAAATATGTAAGAGATGGGGACATCATCCACCTAATTTTCTATTACTACAGAAATACCAGAGTATGCCTAGAAACATATTTTGTAACTTTTGCAAGTCAGTAGGGAATGAAGAGAAGGATTGTCATGCATTTGATTGATGAGAGAGAACACTTCATATATGTATATAATTCAGGAGGAAAATTCCACGATAGAAGAATGCATTCCATAGTTTAATAATGGAAGAGGATTTAATCCAAGAAGTCAAAGAGGATTTGGCAAAGGTCGAGGCAGAAAAAGTTTTTCCAGAGGCGGTAGAGGACCAATAATTTTCTACAATTGTAATCAACCGAGACACTTAGCTTGTGACTACCCAAATACTTGTACAACCTGCATGTAATGTAGAGCACTAGATCAAGCAATAGAATATTGTCCTCAATTACTTCCGAAGTGGAAGGAAAGAGGGAATCAAAACCAGAAAATGAATAAGAGCGTACATAATATATTAGTAGAGATACATGATGAAGAACCCAAAATAGTAGTTGTCACATGTAGAGGATCTAAGATAAAAGCTGATGCGACAAATGGAGGGAGGAAAATTGAGTAATGGGTGAGTAAATCAACAAGACCTATGCCGACATTTGACCCACAATGAGAAAAAGGGACATATCAGAAGAAAAGGAATGAGATTCTAGGACTGGATTGGATAGCATCAACATGAATTACAACCCCTATGGTTGACATGCCTTTGATCTATGATCATACTACCCCAGAAAATCCCCTTAAAAAGGTAATTCCTTTGAAAGAATTTATGAAAAGTTGTTTAGTATTGATGAAAGATGAAACTACATTGAATACATTTCATAGACTGATTTATCATTGTGCACAAGAAAGGGAATTTGATACCGCACAGAGGCTAGTGAATTCGGTACTGCACAAAAAGAGGATGAGCGTCGAGTTCAAATTAAGTGTGCATATTGGGGATTATGACATGGACTAGGTCATTTTAGACTTGGGTTCTTATGTAAATGTTTTTGCAAATAAAACATGGGAAATGATGGGAAATATGAAGTTGATTTGGTCTCTCATCCAGTTAAGATTGGAAAACCAACACAAGATAGTACCAATTGGTCGGTTGTTAAGGGTACCTGTGAATATATATGGAGTTCACAGTGTAGTATATTTTGAAGTCATTGAGATTATGGATAATATTCATCCATACCCAACGCTAATGGGGCTTGAATGGGCCTTTGACAATCATGAAATTATTAATATGAAGAAAAGGGAAATGATCTTTCAAGTAGGGGACTTGAAGGTTATTGCACCATTGGATTTGACATAAGGAAAGAGGTATATCGAACCAACTAAAGGGAACAGAATTGATAACCTATATAATATCTATATGAATTGATGACTATGTTAATCCGAGTGTAGATGATGCCCTAAGTTGGAGAAGCATTAGCTCATGTGCGTCATATTCAGAGGAAGGATTGGAACATTGGTAGAAAATGATGCATGAAGTATTAACCAAACTATGTGTCTGCATTACTCGTTCAATGCACTAGATTGGAACAAAGTTATGTGACCCACCCAAGTATGATGGTTTGATTGATATAAGTTATTTTGTAAAGGTGCTTGAGTTGTATATACCTGAACAACAAATATTGTTGGCATTAGATCTTATCTTGAAATTCAGTCCATCCATATGGTGGGCTTCACATAAAGAAGGAATAGAAGACTAGTCGCAGTGTAAAAGATTAATCCAAGTTATATTTGGTACTGAGGTTGAGTATACTACACAGAAATATTCAAGAGTAAGTGACCCAACAAATAATATTGCACAGTGCAGAAATATATGGAGTTCGATACCAAAGAAGGAATGGGCACATAAGTTCATACATACATTGGATACGATCCCCAATAACTGGTACTTAGAACTAGAAATGTGCAGAGAAACCATGGATTGGGATGAGCTAACTCAAATTTTTAAGATAAAATTTACTTTTGAATATGAATCCCCATTGGTAGATGCATCCTTGTAGGCCATTAGAACTAGGGTTTTCTCAGAAGAAGGTTCGATGTATGTACCTCTATGTAGTACTCATAGAACTTCTATGACAATTCATGAACTACTGGAATGTTATAATGTGGCTCAAGAAGATCAAGACAAGGAAGATCCAAGAAATATACAAATACATGAAACTAAGGGGAAACGTGCAATGGAAGGTCCAGAGCTTGAATCTGATGTGTATGCACAACCACTAAGGACGCGTAAGGTAAATATTGAGACAAAAGAGAATCCAAATTTTGCACAGATAAGAGACTACTGGAATGAAATTGTGGAGAAAATTGCAGACTTACTGTGTGAGTATCAGGATCTATTCCCCACCACGTTTTCATAAATGAAAGAGATAGTTGGTGAGATAGGATAAATGAAGATGCCTTTCAAACCAGATGCTAAGCCAGTAAGATAGAGACCATGTAGACTAAATCCAAAGTATAAAGAAAAGGTAAAGGAAAATATAGACATAATGTTAGAAGTGGGAATTATTGAACCAATGGTGGAATCATAATGGATAAGTCCAGTGGTAGTACAAGATAAGAAAATAAGGGGAATCAAAATCTGTGTAGACCTAAGAAAGATAAATGATGCATGTCTGCATGATCCATTTCCGACACAATTTACATATGAAGTTCTAGAGAATGTAGGGGAGAAGGAGGCCTATTCATTCACAGATGGATTTTTAGGATATCACTGGATAAATATTGTGCACGAAGATAGATATAAGACTATTTTTGCAACATAGTGGGAAATCTGCTAGTACACAGTGATGCCTTTTGGGATGACAAATGCACCTACAATTTTCTCAAGAGTGGTGGTTGCAACCTTTAAAGAATTTATCCATAAGTTCCTTGAAGTTTATTTATATGATTGGAGTATGTTTAGTCTCTTGAAGAATCACATAGAAGTACTAAGATTAATGTTGGATAGGTGTAGATAATTTCAAATTTCATCGAACTTGAAGAAATGTGTTTTCTGTGTGACTTTTGGAATTTTGTTGGGCCATGTGGTATGTAAGCAAGGCTTACTAGTGGATCCTTCCAAGATTGCAATGATTTTGGAATTACAACCACCTACATCAATGAGACAGTTAAGAGAAACCCTGGGCCATAAAGGATATTACAAGAAGTTCATCAAGGGATATGTGAAAATTATAGCACCCATGGAGTGTTGGAAGATTGGTTGTTGTCATTGATGTCAACCCTAGTAATGGGTTTTGGACCACAAGATTGATGAAGTTATTTGGACATGAAGGAAAATGCACATGCAGATACAACACCCATGGATGGATAGTATACATCATGCTTTTTCTGGTGGTATGTGG
>JZKD02S1633068.1:69480-94859 GCA_000966675.3 Picea glauca
GGTGTAACTCTTATGATATTGTTCATTTCTCATTGGATATAATTGAATGGTTTAAGTATAAGTTGGAAAAGGTTTTTAAATTGTACTTGATACTGATTCACCCCCCTCTCAGTATTAACATGGAGATGTTTTTGAAGAAATAAGATAAATTCCAATGGAATGAACAAGCAGAAAGGATTGGACACATTGAAGTAGAAGTTAGTGATTGTGCCAATTTTGATATTCTCATATTGGAAGAAACAATTTCATTTTCAAGTGGATGCATTGTCCATAGCTTTGGGTGTTGTATTATCTCATCTAGGAGAAGGAGAGTTACACCATCCAATTGCATTTGCAAGTAGGAATTTGTCGATCACAGAAAATAACTACACTAAGACATAACAAGAGGGATTAGCAATGGTGTATGGCGCTACAAAAGTTTAGACATTATTTGTTGGGTTCTCATTTCAAGATGTATACATACCATTTTTCCCTAAGATACTTAGTGAACAAGACAGTGTTGGGGGGGAGAATTTGCAAATGGTTTCTATTGTTCCAAGAGTATGACTCTAAATTCATCATTAAGCCAGGTAAATTGAATGTAGGACTAGATCACTTATCGTGCATTCTATCACACAAGGATGCGGGGAACCTAGATGATAGTTTACCAAATGTGCATTTATTTGTAGTTCAAATGGTGTATGACTACTTTGTAGACATTGTACAATTATTAAGTACATGAATGGATCCATTGAACATGAAAATTGCACAAAAGAAATAGTTGGTGATTAATGCAACGAACTATCATCTAATTGTAGGGAACCTATACAAGTTAGGTGTAGATGGGATATTAAGACAATGTGTTTTAGAGAATGAAAGGAAAATGGTACTATCGGAAACATGTGAAGGTATTGTAGGAGGAAACTGCGTAGGTAAAGAGACTACGCAAAATATTTTGTGCGCAAGGATCTAGTGGCCCACACTTCACAAGGATGCTAAGTAATATTGCCAGGAATGTGATGTTTGTTTAAGGGTTGGAAATCCATCCAGAAGGGATGAGATTCCCTTGCATCCACAAGTTACACTGTAGGATTTTGAGAAATGGGAAAAAGACTTCATTGGAACGATCAATCCATCAACTAGAAGATTAGGAGCTAGGTATATAATCACTTCCATAGAGTATTTGACCACATGGGCAGAAGCAACACCGATCACAGACTGCAACACATAGACTGTTGCGTGATTTCTATTTGATAATGTCATTCAAGATTTTATTTTTTGCACACTCTATTGAGTGATCAAGGAACACACTTCTTGAATAAGACAATTGAAACATTGACTGAGGAGTTCCAAATTCACCACCAGAGGAGCACGCCGTATCACCCTCATGCAAATGTGATAGTAAAAGCCCTCAATAAAATTTTAGAGAATGCTTTGACCAATATTTGCAATGTAGGAAAGGATGATTGGGACTTAAGGATCCCTTCAATATTATGGGAATATAGGACTACAATAAAAAAATTGATAGGGCAGACACATTTTAGGTTGGTATATGGGAAAGAAGTAGTAATGTGAATGGAATTTATTGTGTTGAACCTATGCGTTGTAGTGATTACAGATCTTTCTGACTCTAGCGCAGTAGAGGAAATATTGGCATAGTTGTTACAACTCAAGGAAGACTGATTTGTCACAGGATTCTATCAACAAGTCCAAAAGGAAAGAGAGAAAGCATGGAATGATAGGCATATTAAATGGAAAAGGTTTCAAGTGGGAGACTTAGTGTTTTTATGTGATAGCAAGTTTAGGAAACACCCCAGGAAATTTAGGATGCATTGGTTAGGTCCATACGTGATCAAGTATGTGATAGAAGCAGGTGTTATGTAGCTAGAAACATTGAATGGGGAATTCTTGGGAGGATTGGTGAATGGAATTTAGTTGAAACTATATAGGGATGGTTTCCTACTCGCACAATAGTCTGACCTACAAAAAAACCTTTGTATTACAGTAGTGTATTATAGCAGGAAAAAGAAAAAGGAAAAGAAAGAAAAAGTGGGAGAAGAAAAACCAAAGGAAAAACAACAAAAAGTGAGTAAGTTTCAGTAAGAGCAAGTGCACAGAAGGAGGGAATGTTGCACAGATAGAAGAAATTGCACATAAGAAGTGAATTACACACAGAAGCACAACCTGTGCAGTAAACGAACAACTAAGCCAAAAAAGATGCACAGATGAGGGAAAATAAATATTTTGAAACAACATTAAAGAGAAAAAATGATGGTTCAAAAACCATTATTAAAACACAACATGGAGACGCATCATCATAAATGGAAATATCCAATGGAGATCGTGACAGCCTGGAAAATTGAGGAAAAAATCTAGTGAAGGATTTGGAATTAATGCATCTTTAAAGTAAGTATTGAATGAAAAGTACTAAGGGATTAGACAATTAATATAGGAAGTAAGGTAAAGGGACAACTGGCAAAGGGGCACAAAATCCACAGAGGGGCAACAAAAATTGGCCATTGTTAGTTGAAGTTGCATGCAAAGTAATAGAAAGTCGAGAACAGTGTTGCAGAGTCTGAGAAAAATCATAGAGCCAAAGAAGTTATCGCTAGTAACTAGATTACAGAGATGGCACCACCAAAGGCAGCAACATCTGCACCAAAGAAATCTTGAATGAGAGCATAAAAAACAGCACCATAGGTTGAGGAGACTCTAGGAGCATCATCATCGGAGCCAAGGTTTACTAGGGACTACATTATGTGGAGGAAGGATGATGCAAAACTAGTGACGTTGAAGAAGGATGACAAGTATCCATTGGTGATGCCCGACATTCCATATGGCATCATCATTGATGAGGATATGTTAGGTAAGGTTTCACAAATTAAATATGTTGACCATAATATCACATACACAATGAAGTTCACTGAACTTACGCCGAGCGAATATTTGGAACTGAAAATAGATCTAGTGATGAGCTAAACTATACATGTGCCAAAGTTATGGGCCAGAGGGTTGGAACGAGATGGCATACTAAATTTTTTTGAATTTCCACACTTTGGAAGGAGCCAATAAGTGAATGCATGTGTTAAGATGTTGTTAACATCTATGCATGGAAGTTACTTATGGTTGGACAGGCTAATTTCTATAAACATAGATCTCATTGCCCGAATCATAGGCTTACCGTCACATGGGAAATATCCCACCTTGTTGTTTGTAGACAAGAAGAATGAAAAGGATCTATCAGATGCCTTGAGGGATAAATTCCACACAGTTAGAGGAGTGTGCGGGTTAGACGTACCAAGTATTTGTGACCCAACAATAAGAACTGTGATGCAAGCATTGGTGTGCAAGTTGTTGATAAAGTGCAGGAGATACCAAGTGCTTGTAGGCATGATAATTGTGGTTGAGAAGTGTGTAGAAGGGGTATCGATGAGATGGGCACTGTTTTTACTTAACCAACTCCTCATCGATTACGTGGAAGCACGAGACAGAGGAATGGAATTCCACTATTCCTGGTTATTAATTCTAATTGTGTCCATAGCGTGGAATGAACCAAAGGATGCATAGTTTCTAGGTCTAAGAGGTAAGTCGTGCTTGGCCGCAAAGTATTAGAAATTCTGGTACACGAAAAACAAGAGAAGACAAATAGACACCAATATTGAGTTCTTTTTTTACAATGAAAGGATTAGGAGGTGTATCCATAAAACACCATGAATTTAGCCACAACTTATAGAGGTGTACATATCGATTGCATGATTTAGGGAAGATTGTCATCACATCTACATACAAGCAAAGAAATACCCAAGAGAGGAATGGGCCCAAACAAAGTACAAAATCATTGAGGAAGATTGTTGTCCCTTGGTTATGGAAATAAGCAAAGCTCAAGGAAGAAAAGGCATAATGTGAACTGTGCAAAAGACACAGTGACTGTTACTGGGTCGAAGTGAGCAAAAGAGCAGAAAAGATGGAGCGAAGTAAAAGGAAGCAAGTCATTGAACGAGGAGATCAAGGATGACAGATCAACAAGAAAGAAGGATCGTGGAAAACTCAGCAACGGAAAAATCCACCATTGGATACTTTGGAGCACCATGTGAGAAGGAAGGAAAGACAGGCTGACAAAGCCCTGAAAACGTAGGTCAAGTGTTGGTTGTGGAGCCTGATTATCTTCTTGATTAAGAGATCTTTTACTTTCAGTCGTGTTTATACCCCATGGATTATTTACACCCTAGAAGTATGTACACTCTTCCATGTAGGGGAGTGTAGAGGGGGGGTACCCCCTCTGTGGGGTCCAAGGGAGCTATCCTCCCAACTGGGGGGTCTGGGGGCAAGCGGGCCCCTGAAGGAAAAATTGCCTTGTAAATGTATATTGTAATTTCATTTTAAATATGGACCATTCATTATAAGGTCATAGATATAACGATAGAGATTATGTTAGGGTTTTTTTCCCTAGAAGGAAACCCTCTTTTATGAGAGAAATGTATTGTGGCGATGGTTGATGGCGAATATTGTATTCTGAGATAGAAGACTGTGAGAGAAAGAAGAGGAAGTTACAGCGGGTTTGTTGTAGGTTGTATCCCTTCATATGCTAGATAATAATAAAGGAAGGACCTGGAAATTTCTCTGGTGGACGTAGCCCACACTGGGTGAACCACATAAATCTGTGTCTCTATTGTATTGTGTATCTTCTATGTTTTGTTTCCGCATTTGTTTTATTTTATTGCTCCACGGTCATGTTTTTATAACATCAAGTTGACCTAGGGTTTTAGACACCTAGGGTTTTGGTATCTAGGGTTTTGACACCTAGGTCTCAACCTAAGGATGTTGGTGAGTGTTTGTAATGTATAAATAGAGGTCTAGATGTGTTAGGGTCCTAACCTGCACATAGGTAGATCAATATATTCGAATGTAATAAAGGTCAATATTAATAAGGCCTTTCAATAAAATAGAATAAGGTGGATGTAAGAAGACCTAATAGAATCTTCCGCTTCTAGAAGGATCTTCCTCTAGATGCTTCTCTTGATAGACATATTTAGTATAAATAAGGTTCGAGGGTATGAAAACCCTAGCTTGGAGATTATTGTAATAGAGCGTTGCTCGACTAGAGATTTCCCCCTCGAAGAGGCCAGTGGACATTTCTTTCTAAATCAAAGTGCTATTTTTGTTGTTATTCTTATATCATTTATGTGTTATTGTGGAGATTATGCTGGTTGTATTACTATTATTCTGTCATTTCTAGCATTTTATTTCTTCTCTGCATACTTTTTATATCTGGTATATTACAAGTGGTATCAGAGCACTTTCCTTGGCAGAAATTGTGGTAATTTTTTTTCAGGGTAGAGACGTATTCTAACGTCCTTAAGCCACATAGATCTATTGTTATGTGCATAAACCCGCAGTTGATGGATTCATACACGCAGGAAATACAAGTGGTTCTTAAGTGCACATATGTTGGCCACCCTTGTAACCCCTGTTGGTACCCCTTCGAGTGGTAGTGCATCAGACATCACCTGTGTATGGATCGGCCTAGATTTCCTGAAGCCCTCTTTAGATAAACCAATCGGCCTCCTGACTGCTATAGTGCCACCGAGAACAACACTCAAGAATATACTCTCTAGTACCTGGGTAGTCGAGTAGTATGGCTAAGGGTACGGTCTATCCTCCTTAGTTAGTACCCTGAGATATTGGGCTGAGTACTACTGTTGGACCCCGCACGTATATTAGAGAGCTATAGCACAAGGAAAACCCTTGTCTGTAGAACCCTTGAAAACCTAACCCTTGGGGGACAGAAACATAAACAAATTAAAACAAACAAGATCTATTGTTGCACAAATGTATTCGGGTTGCCAAGTAAATACACATTTCTTTTTGGTTAAGCATTTGGAGATTTCATCACTGCAGTATTCTTCAGACTGGAGTGTAACTCCGCATGTGTTAAAAAAAACATCTGGAAATTTTTTCACCATTATTTGAGACCTATTCCATTGGATTCATCTCTTCGCCATTATCACATTCATCCATAACATTTTTTGGAAAAAATTTTGACCTTGCCCGCCCCTTTTCAGTTCACCCATCCTCATGGCCCATACCCGTAGCCAAGATCTGGAAGCTCACTTCAACACCTTGCAATATAGTTTCCTCAAGATCCAAAAAGAAGTGAAACAACTTAGTGCTACTGTTGCCTCCATCAATACATCCATCAATACAACCATAAATACAACCTACAGTCCTCAATGGAGGAAGTCAAACAAGTACTGACCACCCATCTTGAATTTGTCTTTGCATCACTCTGCACCAAACTGAAGATCCCTACAGATGACCCTTTCTCTGATGCACCTCGAAAGACTGAAGGAGAACATTCCTCCCATTCCCATACCTTTCAGCCCCATCACTTTCAACGTGACCTATGCCTTCCATGGGTGGATGTGACCAAATTTGATGGCTCGGAACCCACTGGTTGGGAAACCCAAATGGAACATTATTTCTCTTTATATGGAATTACAGATGACTTGGCCAAACTCGGGTATGGTGTTATCCATCTAGATCAAGAACATTGGCAATGGTGGCAATGGATAAAAACTTCACGTCAAGGGTATATTGCTTGGACCCAATTTGTGACTGAGCTTTATGAATGCTTTGACACAGACACCAACCATTTGGGCCGTTTGACAAAGTTGAAACAATCAGGAACAGTAGAATACTTCATAGCTTCCTTTGAGCACATGGCTTTTCGAACAAAGGGCATGACTCATGATTTCTTTCGAGAGTGTTTTATCAGTGGCGTCAAGGATGAGATTCGGGCCCATGTCCTCATGGCTCAACCCTCGAGTTGGGTGGAGGCTATTAAAAGAGATAAAGAAGCAAAACAGGTTGTATCCTCTCAAAATTGAAAACCCTCCTTTATCCCTCGCCCTAAACCCGTAAATCCCACTACTCCCTCTACCCCATTAAAGATCCAAAAATTGACCAGGGCTGAAATGGCCGAATGCCAACTCAAAGGCCTTTGTTATAATTATGATGACAAATATTTCCCAGGCCACAACTGTAAGGAACAAAAGCTTTTTATGGCCATCTCTAAGGATATTTCGGAAGAGGATGTTGAAACTCCCCTTGTGTCTGAGTCACCTGAAATCACTAACATAACACCTCCCTCAGACCCTCTCGAAGTGGAACCGGTCATTTCCCTCAATCCTCTCACTTGCTTCTTTGCTCCCCAAACCCTCAAGTTAATCGGTTACATCAAGCATCAGAAGGTCATCATTCTGGTTTATAGTGGAAGAACCCATAATTTTATTGATTGTTGCATTTCCCAAGAAACTCATTGCTACATCCATGCCGTCAATAATTTCCAAATCATGATTGCCAATGGCGGTTCCATGAAATGTGGAGGGTGTTGTGATAATGTGCGTCTCCAAATCGGTGACTACAACCTAAAATCCCATATGTTTGCTATCGACATGGGTGGTTGTGACATTGTCTTGGGTGCAGACTGGATAAGAACTCTAGGTCCCATTCTCATGGATTTAAGGCATTAACCATGCAATTAAACTAGGAAGGCCACCATTATAAATTCCAAGGCATCACTAATGGTTCACCTAAGGCCATTAGTTCCCATTGCATGGAAAAGATACTCAAAAAAGGTCATTCTAGTGTCATTCCCAACTCCATGCCATACAAGCAACAGAGACACCCCCAGTGTCGCAAGACCTCCAAGCCCTCCTTTCTAAACATCAAATGGTATTTTCCACTCCCCAAGGACTCCCTCCTTCTTGTAGTGTTCATGATCATTCCATTCCCCTTGTACCTGGAAGCCTTCCTCCCAATATCCGTCCGTATCGCCACCCCTTTTCACAAAAAAATGAAATTGAGAAAATGGTCCAGGAACTCCTTAATGCAGGCGTTATCCTCCCTAGTACAAGTCCTTACTCTTCTCCTGTAGTCATGGTCCTGAAGAAATAAGGTTCTTGGAGAATGTGTCCTAACTTTCAAGCCCTCAACAAACTGACCATTAAAGACAAATTTCCCATTCCTGTCGCTTATGACCTCCTGGATGAATTGAGTGGTGCCCAATTCGTTACTAAAATTGATCTTCGCTCGGGCTATCAGAAGATACGTATGAAAGAGGTGGACATTCCCAAGATGTCCTTTCGAACTCATGAGGGCCACTATGAGTTTTTGGTCATTCCCTTTGGCTTGTGTAATTCCCCCTCCACCTTCCAAAGCCTCATGAATCATGTCTTCCGTCCCTTTCTCCATCATTTTGTCTTAGTTTTCTTCGATGATATCCTCATCTATAGAAAAACCTGGATAGACCATCTTACTCATGTGGATCGCATTCTCCATCTACTCTCTCAGCACCAACTTTTCATGAAACAGTCTAAATGTGCTTTTGGTGCCTCAAAAGTAGAATACTTGGGTCATCTGGTTGGAAAGGATGGCGTTAGGGTGGATCCGAAAAATATTGAAGCTATGCAAGACTAGTCGTACCCAAAGACTCTCAAAATATTGCATGGATTTATGGGCTTAACATGGTATTATCGCAAGTTTGTTAAGAATTATGGAAAGATTGCAGCACCTCTCACTGCTCTCCTAAAAAATAACTCTTTCACTTGGACTATGGCCCCTACTCAAGCTTTTCAAACCTTGAAGACGGCCATGTGCACCACTCTAGTTCTGGCCCTTCCCAATTTCACAAAGACCTTTGTGTTGGAATGTGATGCCTCATGGAAAGGAATCAGTATTGTCCTTATGCAAGAGGGTCAACCTTTGGCCTTCACCAGCAAGCAACTATCTGAAAGGAATCTGGGCAAACCCATTTATGAAAAGGAAATGTTGGCTATTTTGCATGTCATTGATCTATGGAACCCTTATCTCTTGGGGCAATGTTTCCAAATTAAGACAGACCATCAAAGCCTCAAGTACTTTCTGGAACAATGCATTTCCTCCCCAGAGAAACAAAAATGGGTGACTAAGCTCTTTGGATATGATTATGAGATCATTTACAAGAAGGGAAAAGACAATGTGTTGGTGGATGCACTGTCCCGATAATATGAAGAAGAAGGATCCCTTTTTTCTCTTTCCTTCATTGTACTAGATTGTCTCCAAGCTGTGCACCAAGAATGGTTACAAGATCCCAAAAGTTTGCATCTGATCCAACAATTGCAGACCAATGCTTCAGATCCCCCAGGGTACTCTTGGCTCCAGGATGAGCTTCGATACAAAGGCCATTGTATTTAAGAAAACAATCAAATATTAAATCCACGGTACTTTCTGAGCTTCATGCTACACCCACAGTGAGGCACTCCGGGTTCACCAAAACCTATGACAGGGTCAAACGTTATTTTTTCTGGGATGGTATGAAACAGAACATCTGTAATTTTGTCGTTGAATGTGCGGTGTGTCAACGCAACAAGGGAGAAACAATCAAATCTCTGGGCACATTACAACCGCTTCCGATTCCACCTGCTATTTGGAAGGATATCTCTATGGACTTTATTACTGGCTTACCCAAATCGAGAAATAAATCAGTCATAATGGTGGTTGTGGATCTCCTTTCCAAGTATGCTCATTTCTGCGCTCTTCAACACCCATTTACTGCATCCACGGTGGCTCAAATTTTCATGGACCAGGTCTTCAAGCTTCATGGCATGTCACACTCTGTTGTTTCTGATCGTGACCCAAATTTCACGAGCAATTTTTGGCAAGAATTGTTTAAGCTACAAGGCACCCAATTGCATCTCAGCATAGCTTATCATCCCCAGACTGATGGTCAAACAAAAGTTGTCAACAAGTGTTTGGAAACATATCTGAGGTGTTTTGCCTCTGAAAAACAAAATCAGTGGGCTCAATGGTTTCCCCTAGTTGAATGGTGGTACAACACTTCCTACCATACAACTACACACATGACTCCTTTTGAAGCAGTATATGGACAAAAGCCACCTTCAGTTTTCTCATACTTACCAGGTACCTCGAAGGTCCAAGCGGTTGACCAAACACTTACAGTTCGAGAGGATATTCTTCGTACCCTTAAAGAGAACTTGGTCATGGCACAGAATCGCATGAAGCAACAAGCAGATCAAGGTCGCTCTGAACATCAATTTGTAAAAGGGGATCAGGTGTTTCTACGACTGCAACCATACAAGAAAACTTCCCTCAAGGTTTAGGATTGTCAAAAGCTAGCACCCAAATTTTATGGTCCTTATACAATTCTCAAGCGTGTGGGACAAGTCGCCTATCAGTTAGCTCTGCCCAGTAAGTTGAAGCTACATCCTGTTTTTCATGTTTCATGCTTAAAGAAGGTAACTGGAACTAGGTGCCAAATTCAAACCAACCTTCCTGAGTTAGATGAAGAAGGATCCATTTGGCTATAGCCAGAAGCAATTTTGGACCAACGTGAGTGTCGCATGCGTCAAGAACCATCAAGGAAGTGCTAGTCTAGTGGAAATATATAACTCTAGCAGATGCCACTTGGGAACCAACTACCATTCTGCAGTAGTTTCCACATCTCAAGCCTTGAGGACAAGGTTGTTTTTATGAAGGCGGACATGTTAGGGTCCTAACCCGCACATAGGTAGATCAATATATTCTGATGTAATAAAGGTCAATATTAATAAGGCCTTTCAATAAAATAGAATAAGGCAGATGTAAGAAGACCTAATAGAAGTTTCCACTTCTAGAAGGATCTTCCTCTAGATGCTTCTCTTGATAGAGATATTTAGTATAAATAAGGGTCGAGGGTATGAAAACCCTATATTGGAGACTATTGTAATAGAGCACTCCTCGATTGGAGGTTTCCACCTCGAAGAGGCCCATGAACATTTCTTTCAGAATCAAAGTGCTATTTTTGTTGTTATTCTTATATCATTTATGTGTTATTGTGGAGATTATACTGGTTATATTATTGTTATTCTTCCATTTCTAGCATTTTATTTATGTTCTGCATACTTTTTATATCTGGTATATTACAAGATGACCTAGGTTGGTTGATATTTCATTACTATTGTGTGATCAAGTAAGGATTATTGTGTGAGAGAGAGAGAAGTGTTGAGTATGAGATCCTTCTGGTATTGTAAGATCTTCAGTTGGGTGCGAAGATCAACCCTGCAGTTGGGTGCATAGGAGGGGAGAGATAGAGAGGAGAAGAAAGAAGATATGCTAGCTAAGAGCGCAGACAAGAACTCTATGCTTCAATACATTATAAAGCACAGTTATGTGGACGTAGCCCTAGAGAGAGGGTGAACCACGTATATCTTGTCTTTTGTGTGTGATTGATGCTATGTTCTTTTGCCTTGATATATTGTTAGTGCATTACTGTGGTAGTTCTAATAGATGTGTGGAATAGATCTAAGCTTATAAGTGATATATGCATGTTGTATTGTTCTAGTGTGGGATCCACTTGATAGTTCCTTTGGTTGTAGACATCTCTGTCCTGCAACCCCCCCATAGCTGCTTCAGTTGAGACTGCATGTACTTCGTAGGTTTAGCCGAAAGGTCCAGTATTTAGGGCTTGATGGTGTGCTCTTGGAGTTGAACCCTGGGTCTGCCCTTGTGCCAACAAATGGTTCTGTTTCTGGGATGCGAATCTTCTTGAGGGAATGTCAAGGTGATTTCCATCAAAGACATAAATTCAAAAATGGATAAAGGATCAAGAAAAGGACTTTGTTGAAGCCCAGAATAAGAACCCTAATCTTAATACAGAGGATTGGTTGGAGAATTATATCTTTACTGATATACACAATATTTTATTTGGAGGAATCCATCAGGATCTATACGAGTGGTTAGCCAGGTTAGCAGATACCCAGTTTGAGATCAGATCTAGACCTCCTATGGTTTGGACATCGACAATGATCAAGAAGGTCAAGAGAGTCGATAACGTTGTGTCACGAGTAGTAGATAACTGGTTTGATAACACCATTGGAGGGTACATCACTGAGTTTTTTTTTGACATAGTAGAGTCATATAGCCAAGCAGAGAGATATTTCTTCAAGGGACCCAGAGGAAAAAATTTACATTTTCTGAAGTTGAAAATCAAGATGTTATTGCATGAGAAGAACATCTTGAAGATAAGGTAGATTGGTCGGATTTGAAAAATCTAATGTTCAAAAATTCGGACAGTGACAACGACATAGAGGCTTGACATACATGCAGTGGAAGAGCGTTCAGAGAATTTCATCTTGCGAACTTATTCAAGAACTACGGGGACGAGGGATTCTACAATGGAGAAGAGGCAAACTTGGTGGATGAAGAGCATTCAGAACTCGCTAGGGCAGAGGAAGGGAAAGATGAAGAACCTCGTCGGGATGAGCCAGAAACTTCAGGAACTATGCAGACTACTGAAGTAAGTACTATTAATCCCCTTGTTGTTTCAACAACACTAATCACTCAGAATAGTCACCAGAGTCCTTAGAGTACTATTACTAGCAGTTCAGCATATACTCAAACATGAAACCTAGGAAACCTAGGAATATCTATAGTAGATGAGATGAGGCTTCCTATCTTTAGGGGAGATGGGTCTGAAGACCCTGATCAATACTAGTTCCTATGTGAAGCCATATGGAATATTAAGAATGTCACCGATGAAGCTGTTAAAAGAACTCAGTTTAGTACTACCTTAAGAGATCGCGCTCTGAGCTGGTACATGAAGCTTGTCCAAGGACTTGCACAACCTAAGCCACTGAATGAGATAAATAATGCATTAATTGCAGATTTAAAGAAACCCAAGTCAGAGTCACAATGTATTACAGAGCTGAAAGAGATCAAGCAGAAGGTAGCCGAACCTGTTTGGGAATTCGATCAAAGATTCAAGACCTTAACAGGTCGATTGACTTTTCATATCCCGGATGAGCAGAACAAAAAGTGGTTCATTGCTTCCCTTTTACCACACATCATAGTTCCTCTAATGCAACAAAATATTTCTTTGCAGTCTAAGGCACTGGATATCACCATGAAGTTAAAATCAACCCCTATGGGAGAATCCATCTCAGGTATGAGTCAAATCTTGAGTCAGCTAACTAGTTTGTCTCTGCAGGTCAAAGATATGAAAAAAGACATGGGAAAAGATAAAAGAGAAGACATCTGGTATGTCAGATGTAGATCAGAAGGCCATGAAAAGGAACACTCTCCCTTATTCCATGAATACTTGGCCTATGGAGCTCCAAGCCCTTTGAAGCAAGTCACCTTACCCTAGTGCGAGGTATGCAGAAATAGACATCACCCTGGTGAGTGCTATTACATGCAAAAATATGTTCATACACCCAAAAATTTGTATTGCATGTTCTGTAAGTCTATGGGACATGATGATAAGGATTGTAGGTCTTATGATATCATGCATGAAAGGTCAAGAGACATATACAAAATTCAAGGTGAAGTACATCAAGAAGGAAACACTATGCAGTATAACTCCCTTGGGAGAGGAAAATTCAATCCTTGTGGTGGATTCAGAGGAGGAGGAGGAGGAGGAAGTATGGGTCGTGGCCAAGGACAGATAATCTATTATAACTGCACACAGCTAAGACACCTAGCAAGGGACTGTCATAACCCTTGAACAACTTGAAGCTATTGCAACTCTTTCGAACACGTTATTGAGGAATGTTCAGCATTGTTGGCTAAGCTTCAGGAAAGACGAGGACCTCAACAAAACCCGTAAGTGCAACTGATATATGACAAACCTCGCGTAGAAGACCCTAGAGTCATTTTTATAACTAGAGGAGGCATTGTTACAGGAGAAGATAGACTGACCCAGGGAAAGGCTACAGAAGACTCAGGAATCAGGAAAGTTGCAGAGAAGACCCAAACTTTTGATGCAAAGAAAGAAAGACATATATTTGAGGAGGCAAGAAAAGAGTTCAAAGAAGACCAAGGCTCTTCATCAAAGACATGGCTATAAGTAAGGGAATATGGGATGCCTCAAGCATTTGATCAGTCTTCTTTGCTAAGAAAAGTAAAAGAGGTAAGAAAGCTCATGGAATTTCTATATACTTGTATTAAGTTGATTGAGGATGAGAGCATTGTACAAGAACTAAAATAATTTACTCAGACAGTATGAGCTAGGAAATATAGACCCCTTACTGAATAAGGCAGTACACCAACTCGCTAAAAAGAGAAGGACAAATAAGGAATTACACTTGAATGCTCAAATAGGAGAATATGATATAGACTATGTGGTCCTCAACTTAGGGTTGGAGGTCAATGTCATGACGAAGCAAACTTGGGCACTAATGGGAAAAAAAAAGTTGATCTACTCCCCTATCAGGCTCAGGATGGCTAATCAGCAAGCTGTCAACCATTTTGGATGATTGGAACATGTCTCTATGGACATTGACGGAGTAAGAACGTTTGCATATTTTGAGGTAATTGAGATAGTTGATGATAGTTGTCCTTACCCTACATTGTTAGGCATTGATTGGGCTTTCAATAATTCCACTGTGGTTGATTTAAAGAAAAAACATATGACATTTGAAAGAGATGGCCTTAGGGTCATTGTGCCTTTATATTCAGATGAAGGTCAATGATACACAGATCCCATCAGAGAAGAAGACCGCACATATGAATTGGAAAGCATATACAAATTAAGAGCCAGACAACAAGATTACATTAATCCTACAACCAAAGGAAACCTAAGTTGGTGAAGTGACAATGCATGTTCATCAGACTCAGAAGAAGCACTGGAGAAATGGAAGAATAAAATGTATGAAGTATCTACAAGAAGATGTGCTAGATTAACCATAGAAGTTCACTAGATCAACACAATAGTAAGTAACCTACCCACCTTTGATGGTTTGAATCCTTTAGAAACCTTCTTGTCGAACTTTGAAGAAAGTGTACCAATGAAAAAAAGATTGTTGGCAATGGATGAGACCTTGAAATCCACAACATCAATATGGTGGGGGACACACAAAAACAATATTACAGAATGGGTACAATGTCATACCTTGATGACAACACAGTTCTCATCACAAGTAGAAGGTTGTGAAGTTCAATACATAGGTCGAAGCTACCCAAAGGACCATGTGTGAAGTTGAGAAGAAGCCTAGAGAAACATTCCTCAAGAGAAGTGGGTGAAAAAATTCATTAACACATTGTACACGACACCTATCAACTGGTACCTTCAAGTAGAGTTGTGCCTCATCACTACATATTGGGAAGGTGTGACCCAGAATTTTGTAACCACCTTCTTATTTGAAAGTCAATATCCTTCAATAGATCAATCATTGCAGATTGTAAGACAGAAAGTATTCAAGGAAGAATTTAACCTCCCTTTGGAGCAAGAAGAGGACGAATGGAATGTGACTCTCCAGAAACTGCAAGGTTGTTACAACATCAATGTTGATGAAGACGATGATCCAAGAAAGGTGAACATCGCTGAAACAAAAGGCCAAAGAGATGTGGAAGGACCAGGAGTTGCGCTACCATTCATTGGACAACCAATCAAGATCAAGAAAGTCAATATTGGAACAGAGAAGACACTGAATCTTGCAAATGTTGGACATTATTGGGATGTTGCTACTATTGACAAGATTACAGAATTGCTGCATGAATATCATGACTTGTTTCCAAGCAAGTTCACTGATATGAAGGGTATTAAAGGGCCTATGGGAGAGATGAGGATCCCTTTGAAACCAGATGCAATACTAGTAAAGCAGAGACCCTACAAACTGAACCCTAAATATAAGGAGAAAGTGAAGATTGAGCTCGACAGAATGCTAGAAGTATGGATTATAGAACCTGTAGAAGAATCAGAATGGGTTATCCCTATGGTGGTGCAAGACAAGAAGATAGGAGAGATCAGAATCTGTGTAGATCTCAGGAAGTTGAATGATGCCTATTTGCATGACCCCTTCCCTACACCATTCACTGACAAAGTGTTAGATAATGTGGGAGGCCAGGAAGTATATTCTTTTACATATGGATTTTTAGGATACCATCAGATCCGGATTGCCAAAGAAGATCGCCATAAGACCACATTTTCAACAGAATGGGGATCCTACCAGTATACAGTGATTCCATTTGGATTGAAGAATTCCCCAACCATCTTTTTTAGGGTGGTGGTCGAAGCATTCAAGGAGTTTCCACATAAATTTCTAGAAGCTTATTTTGATGATTGGATTGTTTTTAGTTTATTGAAAAATCATATTGAATGTCTAAGGCTAATGTTGGACAAATGTAAGCAGTGTCAAATTTCCTTGAATCTGAAGAAATGAATATTCTTCTCACCATTTGGAGTGTTGTTAGGTCATATTGTATGCAAGAAGGGATTGTTAGTCGATCCATCTAAAATTGCCATTATAGTTGATCTACCCCCTCCTACTTCAGTTAAACAACTATGCACTGTGCTAGGACACACATGATATTAGAGGAAGTTCATTAAAGGATATGCCCAGATTACAACACCCATGGAGAATATTTTGAAGAAAGACTGTCAGTTTAGTTGGATAGAAGAGTGCCAGCAGAGCTTCGACAAAATTAAACAAAAAATGGTTACTGGGCCTATTCTAGTCTTCCCAGATTGGAGCAATGAGTTTCATGTGAATGTCGATGTGTCTTCTATTTCTTTAGGAGTAGTGTTAGCACAACCTGGGGAAGGATATATTGACCACCCGTTAGCCTTTTCGAGCAGGAAGCTATCAACTGCTGAGATCAATTACACCACTACCAAGCGAGAGGGCTTAGCCATGGTGTATGCATTGCAAAGATTTTGCTACTACTTGTTGGGAGGACACTTTAAAATGTTTACTAATCACTCCGTGCTGAAATACCTAGTCAACAAGTCAGTGTTTGGGGGGAGAATATGCATATGGCTTCTGCTATTTCAGTAATATGACTTTGAGATCATAGTAAATCCATGAAGAATGAACAGAGGTTCTGACCACTTGTCGAGGTTGGAACATGGAGAAGAGCCCACTAGTTTGGAGGATACACTATCAGACACACAGTTGCTGGCCATTAGAAATATTGATGACCACTTCACAAAAATAGTCTAGTTCCTATCAACAAGAATGGAACCTAGTGAGTATACAATTCCTCAGAAGAAACAACGAGTAGTGCGTGCTACAAAATTTTCACTTATAGCTAGACAACTCTACAAGATGGGACCTGATGAGATATTGAGAAGGTGTGTTATGGAGGTAGAGAAACCATTGATCCTCGCAGAAGCTCACGAAGGCATCACAGGAGGACATTATGCAGGGAAAGAAACTGCGCATAAGGTTCTTAGAGTTGGCCTTTGGTGGCCTACCTTACACCGAGATGCTAAAGACTATTACAGAGCCTGCGATGTATGCCAAAGAGTTGGGAAACCATCCAGAAGAGATGAAATTCCATTAGCACCACAGCCGACCCTACAAGCATTTGAGAAATGGGCCATAGATTTTGTGGAACCTATAAACCCACCAAGAAAGTGCACAGGAGCAAGGTACATAATTACAACAACGAAGTACTTGACCAGATGGGATGAAGCAAGAGTAGTTAAGGACTCTAGTGCAACTACAACTATGTTCTTCATATTTGATGATATTATAACTAGGTTTGGATGCCCATATATCCTTATGAGTGATCAAGGCACACATTTCATAAATAAAACAATCGAAGCCCTGACTGAGGAATTTGCAATCCATCACCAGAAGAGCACGCCTTACCATCCACAAGCAAATGGGACAGTGGAAGCATTCAACAAGATCTTGGAGACAACGTTGACAAAGATTTGCAGTGTGAACATGTATGACTGGTGTTATCTCCTAAACTAGCATAGTCAAAATTGTCATTTTAGGTGATAGGGAGAAGTCCAAAAATTTATTTCTAAATTTTTTCAAGCTTGTTAGACAGTCTGTTTTCTGTAAATAAACTTGGAACAAACATCGGATTTGGTTTTATCAAGAAAAAGAGAGAATATTAGGTTTTGGTGGTTTAAGAGGGCCTAAAAACTATGCATTAACCACCGAAAGCCTTTGCTTTTAGTAGTGAAAAAGGAAAAACAAAAGCCCAGTTAACCACCAAAAAGGTTTCTACGTGGAAAAAGAAAAGCCCGTGCTTTCGCACGTTTCAGCGGTTAGTTGGCGCAATCATCAAATGGTAACCACCAAAAATTCATGGAATTGGTGAGGTAAGATGCTATCATTACACCTGATCGGGGTTTTGGTGCTCTGTAGTCCTTTCAAACCACCACTTTTCATTTCACATGAAGGCGCAGGCTCAAGCCAAGCCTCGCATATTTTAAGCTAATCTTAAAGTTTGTCAAAGCAAATAAATAGACATACACATGTCTAATTCTCTTTCTAAGCCAAAGATTAGTTCCAAGTCTGCATACAAACACTGAGTCTAGATGCCCGATTTTCCAGACAGAGGATGTGCACATAGCAAATTTGATGAAGTATGGCTGCATTCTGGATAGTTTGACAGGTAAAAAGGCAACAAGTTGCATGAAAATCGAGCCACGAGGAGCTAGATGTCATATAGGTGTCAAGAAGATTGGGTTATCTTCCAAAATTATGGGAATTGATGGAATCGTAACCTTGAATGCCAAATTATTCAATTGTTGAATAAATGGACAACATTATGACTTCATTGAGTTTTGACAGGGCCGAGTTTGCCCATTTAAGATTGCAGATGCCAGTGTTACAGAACGCATTATACAGGCGCTAACATCCAAAACATTGTGCATGGGAAATGGCGATGTGAAAACTTCTGTTTGGCCATAGGTATTATATGAGACTTGGTTTTGTAGTCGTCTCCACACTTATGCTGGTAGAAATATTTGGATCTCCATATATGCATAATATTCAGGTTATAATAGGATTGGTTATTGGCATGCTCGTGGCCTCTACAGTACATGTCACTCGTTGTGAGGATAATTGCTTGACACAATGTTATGATGTCCTTATGGAGGGTCTGCATTACAAATCCTCCACTCATACAATTTCAGGAATGGCAAAGTCTATATACCAGAATGGCACCATCTGTGTTCAACAATGTAGTCCATCAACTTATAAAGATACAATCTGCCATTAGTACAGTCACAACAAATGGAGGATGATGGCGTGATAGTTCAAAACAAAATAAGAATGGCATTGAACATGCTGGGGAGAAAATAATGCATAAAGGACAAGAGGCTACGCATGCTGCACAAACATTATCCTCTAAAGAAGCTGACAGACAGGATCTTATTGTTTCCAATCCAATTTCAGATACAAATGGGATTCTCGCAACTCATGTTTCATCTGGGGATTGCTGAGACAAGGTCCAAACCTTTTCCTAGTCAATACAACAGAGATGATAATTTTTACTTGAACCTAGAATACATAATGGTTATGGAAGTTGTTTGGCTCTCTATCCAGGAGCATGGTGCATATAGAATCTCAAGACTTGCTTCTTTTTCCTTTGAAAATAATCATGCATCTATACCTAGTCAAACATCTAGATTGGGGGATATTTTTGAGTCCACTATGTCACATCCAACATCAACTAATTCAAGAGAAGTTAGCATGTGAAAGTGTTGAATAATTTTCAGAAGAAAATGCAAGAGAAGTTTTGGTTCTGAAAAGATATAAGGAAAACCTGTGAAGATTGCAGGATCAGAACATTAGCAAGGGCCAGACTACACAGTCAAAAAGCAATTAGTGAAATCTACAGGAGCTCGGTCATTTATATTTGGCTATACTCTGTTTTTGACTTTTTCTCAAGGGTATGATAGGATATATTTGAAGACATAGGGTATCAGATCCTCTTTATCAGTGGATTCAAATAATTTTTCATTTTAAACGTGAAAAGTTTTCCTTTGGCCAAAACAACAATTTCACCAGTGCAGAAGGTGGAATTATAACCAATTAGTTGATGAAAAGTAGAGCTTTCACCAGCTAACTAGAAAATCTTAAGGCAAAATAGCTGGTGAAACCTGAGACTGGCCAGTGAAGGTGTATTTTTTCCTAGATCGAAGTTTTTCTCAACCGAATCTCTTGAAAATGATTTCCAAAGATACATATTGAATTATAGTGTCAAATATAAGATCCACTTTTGATGCAAATGAGTTAGAGGAGGATTTCAAGTTTATTTGACACCTTTTTGGGGGGCAATAAATCAGGGTTTTTTCTAAACTTGGCAAATTCGAATTTATCTTCATCAAAGGATATCAAATAGCCTTGGAAGGATTATTTGCACTGCACAAGGACTCTACATTATCTTAAGACCATGAAATGTGGAATTGAACTCATTTTGAGGATCATTCCTTATCTTTTGTAATCTAGTTTTTGACTTTCTATCTTTAGCATTTTTGATCCACTCTTCTAGAATCTGAACTTTTATTGTAAAACTATAAAGTTCAATATACGAGATGAACTAAGGGTTCAATCTTGGATACATTTTGCTACTATTATAGACTCTTATTTGATAATAGAATAACAGTCTTCTTTTGTCTTCAATATCCGAATTTCCCATGCATCTTATCTTTCTGTACTTTACTTCGGTTTGTCTTAGCTTCTAAAGACTGTCATCTCTTTATTAAGCTCATAAACTTGAATTGAAAGACTTCTTTCTATCTTGTATTGACACGAAACCTATTTGTATTTGGTTATCAAGATTTGTATTATTCATCCCCTGTTTAAACTATCTTGTCTGATTATTGATTTCTAAAAGCACTGTCTTATTCGAATGAATGATGAGTTGTCCATTTCATTAGTCATTGAGTTATCCCATTGTTCCGAGCATACAAAATTTACCATATTCTTGAGTTACCAAGCATCTTTGGCTTACAACCCCAAAGAGTTTCGTGGAGTGATAAGAACTGGGATTTAAGAGTACCAACAGTACTTTGGGCCTACAGAACCACTTGCAAAAAATTAACAATGCAGACCCCTTTCAAGTTGGTGTCTGGTCTCGAAGCCATTGTCCCAATGGAATACCTAGTATCAAGATTAAGAATTGTTGCCTTTATAGATATGGATGACACTAGTGTTTTTCAAGAGAGTCTTGCACAGTTGATTGAACTCGAAGAAGACAGATTTATTGCAGGATTCCATCAGCAAGTACAAAAGGAAAGAGAAAAGGCCTATCATGATAGACACATCAAGAAGAAGGCATTCAAGTAAAGTGATCTAGTACTGATATATGACAGTAAGTTCATTAAGCATCTTGGGAATTTCATAATGCATTAGCTCGGGCCATATGAGATCACCTATGTTACAGAAGAAGGAGCTACATAGTTGAATACTTTGAAGGGAGAATGGAAGGAAGGATTAGTGAACGGAAGCCGGCTGAAGTTGTACTATGACAACTAGTTGCCTCGCAGCTCTAAGTAAAAGCATAAGGAAAAGGGTCTAGGTACCAAGTGCAGTTGAAACTGGGTACCAGACACAGAAAAGACAATCTGCATAAGGAAGGAAGGAGACGAGGCATAGAGCAGAAAACAAAGGCTTCACTACGCAGTCTGAAGTTAAAGAAAAATAGAAAGTTCATATCTAAAGTGCCTTGGGACAAGTCACAGGTGAGTGTTGGGGGCCTATTGGCCCTTGTTTATGGAAATAAGCAAATCTCAAGGAAGAAAAGACAAAATGTGAACTGCGTGGAAGACAAAGTGATTATTACTGGGTTGAAGTGAGTAAAAGAGCAGAAAAGATGGAGCGAAGTAAAAGGAAGCAAATCATTGAATGAGGAGATTGAGGACAACAGATCAACAAGAAAGAAGGATCATGGACAACTCAGCAAGCATAAAAATCCACCATTGGATACTTTGGAGCACCGCACGAGAAGGAAGGAAAGACAGGCTGGCGAAGCCCTAAAAACATGGGTCAAGTTTACCTAGGGTTTTAGACACCTAGGATTTTGGTATCTAGGGTTTTGACACCTAGGTATCAGCCTAATGATGTCGGTGAATGTTTGTAATGTATAAATAGAGGTATAGAGGACCTGGGATGGTTTGGTACTAGATTGGTTGATATTTCATTACTATTGTGTGATCAAGTAAGGACTATTGTATGTGTGAGAGAAGTGTTGATTACAAGAGCCTTCTGGTATTATAAGATCTTCAGCTGGGTGCGAAGATCAACCCTGCAGCTGGGTGTGCAGGGAGGGGAGAGATAGAGAGGAGAAGAAAGAAGATTTTCTAGCTAAGAGAGCAAACAAGAACTGTATGCTTCATCTTAAATACATTATAAAGCACAGTTCTATGGACATAGGCCTAAAGAGAGGGTGAACCACGTATATCTTGTCTTGTGTGTGTGATTGATGCTATGTTATTTTGCCTTGATATATTATTAGTGCATTATTGTGGTAGATCTAATAGATGTGTGGAATAGATCTAAGCTGATAAGTGATATATGCATGTTGTATTGTTCTAGTGTGGGATCCACTTGATAGTTCCCTTGGTTGTAGACATCTCTGTCCTACAACCCCCCCATAGTTTCTTTAGGTGAGACTGCATCTAATTTGTAGGTGTAGCTGAAAGGGCCAGTAGTTAGGGATTCTTGGTGCGCTCTTGGAGCTGAAACCTGGGTCTGCCCCTGTGCCAAGAAAGACATCCAACTAATTATGGAGGATTGGGACCCAGACTGGAAGGTTCTTGCAAATGAAACAGAGACGAAGAACCCTGACAATGAAGAAGAAGACCAAGGCAATGGTCAAGGAAGTGGACAAGGAAATGATGCATGGGATGCATAGAAGGCAGTATCAAAAGCAAGGCACAAGAGGAAAGACCAGGGTAAGGGGACAACAACACCTGTGTGGAAGAAGATGAAATCCCATAAAGAACCATCTATCTACACTTTGAGAGACGATGATATCGAAAGGATTGGATACCAAGTGAGGGATGTCGTAGAAGAGGAAACTCAACAAATGTCATAGAAACATGAAGAAATGCACCAGAAGGTGTAGGAACAATTAACGACATTGCGACAGATCTGGGAGGAAGTAAGGAGAGCACCAGAGTGAAGATCCAGTGAAGGACCAAAAACAAGCATGATTGGGGAAGTAGGGGCCACCACTTCTTACTTGTCAGAGATAGTAGTAGCACATAGAGTTTTGAAGATCTCGCCCAATGCAATTGAGTTCCCCATGCTAGAGATGCAGGAGTAGGAACAAATATTAAGTCACCTGGACTTAGTCATTTCACATATGCCCATAGGAGCACTACAAGGTTTACAGAAAGGTATTGCATAGGAAATACAGTTCTGCACAGAGTCAACATCAAAGGAGTTGGATAAAGTAATGCCAGATAAAGAAGAACTGTACAAGGATTATATGATAGTTTTGCAAGAGAAGGACAACACTATGAAAAAGGAAGAGAGGATATTGAAAGAGAAGGATGAGGCCAAGCAATAGGAAAAGTGGATATAACAAGACTTCCATAAACTATATAAGGATATTCCAAAGGTGTCGATGGTGGTAGAAGCCACACTAGAGGAACGTGTATCCAAAATCAGTGAAGTCATTCAAGTCTTCCGCACTAGAATCGAAGAGTTCGAAGAGAAAACTATACCAGGGACACCACCTGAGGAGAAGGAATAAAGAGAAAGAACAACCATAAGCTCAGTGGAAAGCATTAAGAGTTTAGACAAGGAGTGCATGAAGTTATGTGAGGAAAGCACATAGCTTTGGAAAAATTTGACGGAGGATCTGAAGATGAAGATCATCAAGGAAAGATTAAGGAATGCATAGGAGAAGGCACAGAAGGCCACGGGGAATATAAGCACGCTACCACCATCTAAGCACATAGTTTCCATACTAGCAAATAGGTAGTCATACAATGAGATAGAACAACTAATGGAAGAGAAGAAGACTCTTGCACAACGTTGGTACCCCTACAGGATGAAGCACTCAGGGTCATAGGGGCACTGGCAGCTATGCAAGGCACGGTGAAGAAAGCAGCACAAGACAGCGAGAATAAGCTCACGACCCTAACTACGTAGATAGTAGAGGAGATTATGGAGAAGGAAGCCGAGGTAAAGAAGGAAGTCGCTACAACAAAAGAAACCTTCCAAAATTTCATGGAGGCGTGGAAGGGAGTGACACAATAGGCTTAAGTGGCTCAGGACGAGCCATAGGTGAGTGTTGGGGGCCTGTTGGACAAGAATTTTGAATAACTAAGTTTTGAAGACCACGCGCAAAAGAAGAAAAAGGAGTAGTTTGTGGGGTCAAAGTAGAAGTCAAAGAAGGCACAAAAGAAGGAAGAAAAAATAACATCCAGGCGCAAAGGAAAGAAAAGTAGCATGTTGGCAGAAAAGCAACATGCTAGAGAAAAAGAAGGAAAACAACTAGGACATATTAGGGTTTTGGGATAAACTATTGGGGTTCTAAGCCGTAACTCTATGTATAAATATGTAATGGGTTGGGAAAGAATAGGTTGTTGAGAGTAAGAGATTAGGTTGTGTATGAGTGACAATCCTTACTAAGGATTTTGGAGAGAATTTGCAGAGAGAGAAAGGTATGCACTGCAGAGTGGCTAGGAAATTCTGGATAGTATGATATGTTATATCTATTGTAAGCACAATGTGTGGCATGAGATGGTGATTTCATGAAGACTAATATAAAATCCATTCGTTATGGATGTAGCCCAAGGATTGGGTGGACCATGTTAAATTTTCTATTTGAATGTGTCCTTTGATGTGGTTGTTCATGGATTTTATGTTTATGAATGATTAGATAGATCTGTTTACTATATTATTGATGCATAGTAATAATGAATTATACGGTGGGTTTCTTATTTTTCAATCTATGTTATAAGGTTTTTTCACAATAGAGTTTGTTATCTAATCAAATGATATGAATAAATATATTGCGCATAGGGTGGATAAATAGTAATGGATATGATGATAGCCTCACATCCCCTCGTCCCTACAGAAACTTGGTTCCTGTAGCCCCAATAGATACCTTAGGTGAGACTTCACTTGCATCTAGGTGATGCTGAAAGGGCTAGTATTTGAAGGGTTTTGTTGGTTGAATAAACTGGACCTAAGGTTTGTTCGACAACACATGTATTCCAACAGAGGACGAACACCTTCAGTAACCACTCACATAACCAGATCAAAGATCAACACACTGATGTTTTCACGTGGTAAAACCCCTACGGGGAAACATCCACGGCCCCAGCTAACGCGGCCACTTGGAGCAGTTTATTAATGCAAATAAAAAGATTACAGAGATATTTTACAAGAGTGTTTCTCACAATTGATCACCGACAAATGACCCTCCATGCTCTTTAAATATATATCATGGACCAATCGGGTGTTAAGCCATGGATCAATGGTCGTTAAGATCGAGGAGAGTATGAACCGTCGGATCACTCTATGTCGGGAAAATATTGTGACCATCAGATTGCCTAACTACAAATGAATACTAATGCATACTAAAGAAACACACTTTTACCTAACGACATATTAGACCAAGTAGATCTTAACTAACTCCTAAGTGTCTAAATATCCTAA
>JZKD02S1633068.1:100110-152853 GCA_000966675.3 Picea glauca
GATTGCCTAACTACAAATGCATACTAATGCATACTAAAGAAAAACACTTTTACCTAACGACATATTAGACCAAGTAGATCTTAACTAACTCCTAAGTGTCTAAATATCCTAACAAGGTCTTATAACCACACACCAACAAGATACATAACCAAACTTAAATTTATTTAATAAAGGTTCTTTCCTAGAAACGTATGCAATGGCAATAAAATTGATACAATGAATACTAGAGCTACTAAGAAGGATACTGAAGATAATACACTAGTGGTAACGTCGCAAGCATCTTCCACTACTAAGGCTTACAAGTCACACTTTTGCTACAAAGCAACCACTGGTCGGTCATTTGATTTGAGTGTTATATGAGCTAGTCATTCGATGAAATGTAGTTCATAGCTTTGGGCGAGATGCAAAAATCCATGTGCTTATTTCATAGGCATGGCTTCGCTATTGCTCACTCATAAATTAAAACTCAATTTTGTGGTCTTAGGTCCAAAATAGATCTAAACCTATGTAATGTTCCCAACCAAATCTGATATAAAAATCAAATTTATGTCATTGAGAACTTTCGTCAAACACTTTGACGGTAGGACCTATTTTCTTAACCAAATGCCTTACTTTAGGATAGGTTATTGATGTGTTTTGGTGACCAATGGAGATGGTTTGCAACATTTTTATAGCTCCCAATATGTCTGTTTTTTGGTTATTTAGCTTGTTATTATAATTATGCCAACAAAACTCATTGAAACATTTTGTCAAACATTTGGCATGTTTGTCTTGTTATTGAGTTTGATCATGGTTTATTACATACATAAATTGTTGAAGATAAAGATGACAAATAACAACAATAAAGACAATAGATATATTATAAGAAATGGCCACAAACTCATAACTAATTTTATTTATCATAATATAGCTAACCTCATACCAAATGGGGAAGATCTGGAATACATGTAGAAGAATAAGGTAAGGTGTGTGGCTGAAAGTGCCTCCAAAATAAAATGAAATAATGAAGGAAGGAACCCCCAATCGTCCTCCAAGTTGAATACAAGTGATCCAATATTTACTTTGGTTGTCGCTGATATCTTTTCTCTGCAATGTGTGCCCTCACTGGTTATGGGTGACCAAGAATTTAACCTCCTTGAAGATGGCCTCCAAAACCTCTGAAAATAATTCCAAACTGTAGATAGAGATATAGGAAAACCTCTCTGTTATCCTCCTAGCTATTGCATGATATCTCACTCTCCAAAAAAACAGATCCAATATGAAGAATGTGCCCTCCTGAAGAGCAAATGCACCCCTCTAGAATCTAGATTGAAATGACTGAAGAATATGCACAAATACTGATGCAAAGAGGTGACCTGGGAATAACTAAGACTACTGAAGGGAGATCTCTCTCAAATATAAAGTCTACTAACCTCCACAAACTCCTCACTCGAGACAGTGCGCCCTAGCTCTGCAAAACTCTACCAGAAGTGTGCCATGTTTCCTCAACTGCACCTGTAACTAAATGATAATTGATGTAGAATGGTGAGGGAGGAATATTTCACCTCTGTGACCAAGCTTGGACTAGGTTGGGTGGGATCTTTCACCATCGAGCTGATCTCTAGGGTTTGTTCAGTCAAAACCCTCAAAACCCCCAAGTGCATGGGCTCTATAGCAAGAAGTCAAACATCAAAATGACAAACAACATAATGAGAGAATAGAGGGGCCTATCTCTCTTTTATCCCCCATGTTCACTGTTTCTCTCCAAGTGACTTTTACTTTATTTTATTATTCCTTAATTAAATCACTTTATTAATTAATTAACCATTTTACCTTTAAAAAGTGATTTATCCATCCTTATGGCTTCTTCGGCCATTGAAAGTCACTTCTCATCATCTTATCCAGTAGTTCTCTTCCTCTCGATTCCGATGAGTTATTACACTAAGAGGTTTCTCCAATTATTATGCCCAATATGACCTTCTTAGGGAATTTAATTAAAATATGACCCATAATAACTCAAAATTACGGAAATCGTCGGAATGCAACGGAACCAAAGCCAAGTTGTGTGGAACGGATATTGATGATGAAATATGATGAACGATGCAAGTCCGGCCCAATAAAACCCCTCAATATATCTGAAACTTGTTGTTAACCCCATCTGGCTACTCTGGCAAGCATCCCACTATGTAACATAGAAACAACCAAAATTGGGAACATTACAACCTATAATGATATCAACTAAGCAATCTTGGGGCATTTGAATCACCTTGAATCCAACCACTGAAGAAATATGATCGCTGAAAATTCATATTAGAGATTTCAGATTTGCACTATACTAATATGATATGTGCTCAAATGTGGAGAAAAATGCATAGAAGTTGTTGCAAAACTCTGTGAAAACATGATGTTGATGTATGTATTTTAATTATCAAAGAAGTTGGTACACAAAGAACTAATAAAATGTAGGTTTCAAGTCATCATTAGATTTTATAACCTAGTGTAGGATGTCACAAAAATCTAAGTAGTTTGATTTCACATAGTATCTGAGTTGCATCAGACAAATGCTCAAAAATATTGGTTATCTTCTTAATTAGTGGTTCTTTGGAGAACACGACTTAACACATTCAACCCTAGAGAATCAAAGTAACTTGCAAGTAGTTTTTTTGTAAGTTGGCTTGTACCAGTTTTTGAAATTAAGTTAAATTACATTGTAAATGGAAGCATTTTCGAAAGAAGCTGACACCCTTCATTTGTTGAGTTTGCATCATAGACTCTGATTTTTAAAGGGTGGAGTTGCAAGAAACCCTTTGAGGTCTAAATCAGTTTTTAGATGGCTCGAATTAATGAGTTATTAGAGTTAATAATACTCTAATACTCTCTTTTGTGGACAATACAATCACAATTGACAAAGCAACTCTTCAATCTATTCTAACTTGTTTGCAAGTTCCGCAAGTCAAAGTAGAACTGCTTCAAACTCATACTTGGCTTCTTCATGATGAAATTCAACGAAAGAATCATCAACATTTTGAACTAGTTCTTTTTCAGAGCAAACTTTTTTTCAAAGAAGAAGAAGATGATAATGATCGAGATCAATAGCCAGTGCAAAAGCAACTCAGTGAGACAACTTCAAATACACATGCAAATGAAGATGAAGTTGTGCATAAATAAGTTCAACTTTCTCTTTCCAAGATAATCATCAGAACTTGGGAAGAAATCAGAGACAATAAGCATATAATAGGTATCAGATATGAAAAGGAAGTTATCTTTCATATTCTGGATTATACCAAACCAATACAATTCCAAAGTGTTGGATTCCTTCAAGAATGATCATATTTACCTGCTTTAGTTCAAGAGAAGATTCCTAAATGATAACATTGTCATCGAGTTGGCCATATGGAAGATCAACGTTTTGATCTTCATCCTTGTGAGCATTGTGGAAAGCATAATCATCCTTCAGACAGATGTTCCAAATGCAAGAAATATGCAAGAGTAGATAATTATTATGGGTGGATCACTTCTTGGCTATGGTCATCAACAATCAAGAAGATATATCAGTGATACCGAAGATTTCATTCTTGAGTTATTGACACATCTTGCAGTGGAAAGATTTGCACCTTCTCGCCTTGTACTTGATAGGAGAGATAATATTAGTGATTGAAAGTCAAGCTTCAAGTTTCGAAGTCCCATCAATCGAGCAGTAACAAGCGAGCATGATTTGGTTTGTGGTCATCCCAAAACCACCAGATTGGTTTGTGGTTTTCCTTAAACCTTCATTTAGTAGAAGAATTACAACTTTTGCTAGACAATGGTTTGTGGTCATTTTTAAACCTTCATTCGAGAGGAATTCCAATTAGCAGATTACATCAACTTTTAGCTAAATTAGGAAATGTTTCGGGAACCATTAAGCCTTAGAGCCAAGTTCCAGGGTTTGTGGTCATCCCAAAACCACCAGATTTAGAGAGCACATTCAACCATTGGCAGCTATCCCTTCCAGATTTTAGCTCTCTTCTTGGACTCACAAACACCTCTTCAGATCAAGCGGGAGAATGTTGGAAACCTAATATGCTAGGATTAGTATATTTTGTATTATTCACTTGAAATATGAAAAGTCAAGTAAAAACAATCATCAAAAGTCCAAGAGACCTCTTGGAAGATGAATCCAAAGGTCATCGCCATATATTTATACGTGTATCATATTAATGAAATGCATTTCATGTTTATCTCCCTTTAAACATTCTAACAATGAGATAAATATATTCAATGAGATAACAATGAGAGCAGGAGAACGCGTATTCTTGTTCCCAATTCAATGTCTTTCACTCATTACCTTCACCTTATTGCACGTACCCTCCTCCTCCTCTGCATATCCTCAATATCATGTCTCGGCAATCAATGGGACGACTGTCCTTCGATTAATAAATGTGGGGTATTTAATTTCAGCTATCCATTTGGGAAAAAGGGTAGCGGCTGCGGTCACCCTGCCTTTCAGCTTGACTGTGTTGGCGATGAATATCCTCTGCTTAATATCCGTGGAGAGGATTATCGCATATTGGAGCCCTCTGCGATCTTTATAGTAATTACACTCAATCGTGGTGGTATGGCTCTGAGTTTTTCCATCTCGCCGTTAGATACAGGAATCTGACGTTTTGGAGGCAATGAGATGGTATTAGTACGTCCATGACTTCAACAATGCCTGATTCTTTTTGTGGCGATCATTGGTACTACAGCTTTGATCCAGATTTTGAAATTTTGGCGACACAGTTCTGTAAAACGCATCTTCAAATACCAGTTTATGATAACCCCACTCCAACTTCTCCATTGAAGGGTTTTGAGATAACATGGCAGGTCAATCGGAGCAACCACAGCAATGGTAGGTTCCCGATCGTCTTCTACAAACTTCATCACAAAGCTCAGTGCTTGAATTTTCTCAAATCTGCGAAGTTATATTAAATCACCGATTTTACCAGTACTCTTGAATCATGTTATGTATATGTGTTTCCCGATCTGTCAAGTATGCATTCTCTTACCAAAAACTGTGGATCCTTGATACAGGAGGTCCAAACAAGTCGGCGATTATAATAGGTAAATATGATTTCTCCCTATTCAGTTTCTCCGATTTATTAACTTCAAGGGGAATTTGCATTTTGTTTTCATTGATATTCTCTTAGGAGTTGGACCAAGATCACATTGATATCAATCTCTTCATTCCACCTCAGGTTGTTCCATTGGAGGAGCTGCGCTGATAGCAATGCTCTGATAGCAATAGTATTGTTCTTAAGGTTTTATGCCAAGAGGACAAAAACTCTTAGCAGGGGTCTAGCAATAGTACTGTTCTTAAGGTTTCTCCACGTTTTACTGGAAGAGGAGAAAGCGGCCTCCTCCTCCTCCTCGAACTTGTAGCTCTACTTCAAAGGTGGAGAAATTCCTAGAGGAATATGCTTATGAAATGCCAACCAGATATTCACAGTCTCGCCTCAAGAAGATCACAAACAACTTTACAGAAAGGTTGGGAGAAGGAGGTTATGGTGTGGTCTATAAAGGAAAGCTTACAAACGGCTGTTAAGTTTCTTGATTGGCATAGACACACCCAGACCCAATTCAGAATGAAGTCGCCACCATTGGACGGGTCCATCATGTCAATTTGGTTCGTCTGTTGGGGTATTGCTTTGAAAGCTTTACAAGCGCATTGGTATCTGAGTACATGGTTAATGGATCTCTAGAGAAGTTTATATTTGTCGGAAAAAAGAATGAGCAAGTCTTAACAAGGGAGCAATTGTATTCAATAGCTTTGGGTACCGCTCGTGTAATTGCATATTTACACCAAGATTGCGAGAAGCGCATCATACACTTCGACATCAAACCCCACAATATATTGTTGGACTCTGAGTTTACACCGAAAGTCTCTGATTTTGGTCTGGCAAAACTTTGTAGAAAGGGAGATGACCATATATCAATGTCTGGCACGAGAGGGACGCTGGGATATGTTGCGCCGGAGGTGTGGTCGAGGGATCTGGGTCCTGTTACCGATAAATCAGATGTTTATAGTTTCGGAATGCTCTTGCTAGAGATTGTTGGGGCCAGAAAGAATATTGATGTGCAGGTGAGTCGTTCCAGTCAATTGTACTTTCCTGAGTGGGCTTTCAAGTTGCTTGAGAGTGGTGAGTTGGGGATGAGATTGAGAGGAGGCGGAGAGATGGAAGTAGAAGATGAGGAGAAGGCAAGCAGACTCACAAAAGTTGGGTTGTGGTGCATCCAACACAACTACAGAGATCGTCCATGTATGAGCAGGGTTGTTCAGATGTGAGCAGTCCTCCCTTGCCTTTCAATTCCTCCGTTGAACCTGAAAATTGTTAAATATAATGTAACTTCAACAGTCTAACTGTACACTGCCAGCTGTACTGGACAGTTGTACTTTCTATTTTTGTCTTGCTTGAGCCTATTTAGCTCAACCTTCTTGCATTGTAACTTGGCTCATTACTTATTCATACATTTCAATATACTGTTCTATTCTTTCTCTCTGCATTTCTCTTTGCTTCACAATTTATTATGGTATCAGAGTTTCAACAGTAAGCCTCTTCACACAGTCCGGAGAGCAACACGCTCCTCACAGTACTGAGCTTCATGGATCTTGAGAGCACGTGACACTGACTTTTCACAAGGCTTGGAGAGCTGTCCATGAGACTCTCTAAAAGATCGTCGTAAGAAGCTTGCGGAGGTTGCAGAGCAGACTACGCTCGAAAGAATGAGGAAGCAGAGACCGAGAAAGAAGAAACTTTAAAGGTTCTTGCACATTTTTTTTAAAGAAACGTCAAAGATTGACGAAGAAGAGCTGCAGGAGGTGAGAACTCTTTAAGAATTCAAAGAATTCATTCAAATTCGCTAAAGATTGTTGGAGAAGGCATAATTGCTTAAAGTTTTTCAAAATTCGCACAAATCTGTCAAAGATTGAAGCAGTGAACAAAAAATTTGTGTATTTCTTTCAAATCTTTGAAAGATTCACGAATCTTTCTTCCACATGAGAAAATTCCATCAAATTCAGCAAAGATCGCGTCTAATCTGCAAGGAACAGCCATTACGGCCATAAGAGTCATCCTGCGAACGGATCCAGAGCGGGAAAACAGTTCAAAAGGGATAAGGAGAGCGCGGAAAAGGCGAAAGAGTTTCAGCCGTCAGATCTTGCGCAAAGGACCGACAACCGTTGGATCAATGCGAAAGTGCACAAGGTTTAGTCCTCTGGAATGCACAGGAGAGATTTTGACTTCTGAAGTCATAAAATCCCGACATCATCTGGAACGTCCATCAAGAGACATGTGGCGAGATCTCGGCAGTGACTCGCAGATGTAAAGGTCAAAAGACTACCATGAGAATTCGCGAATCGTGAAATCACAAGTCATTCTGGACCGTTGGATCAAGAAAGATCGTGAGCCATTGATCTTATCTCATCGCAAAATCGAGAATCAGGAGTTGGAAGCGCAAAGGAAATTGCACTCCAAAAACTCCGATACGTGATATCGCGAAGTCCCGAGAGGACCTGTGAGTCGTTCATCTTAGAGGACAGGTGGCAGCAGATCAACGCATCGTCACATTGACATTTCAGAGTTCGCGGTTTTGAAAGACCAGTGCAATAGGACTTCGAAAATCGCAAAATCGCGATACGCGAAATAGCAATAAAGTCTCAGCTGTCCATTTGACCGGACACGTGGCGAACATCAAGGAAACCGTCGGCGTTTCGGCAATCGTGGTTTCAAGTTGACAGAAATTTGGAGAATCGCAAGTCGCGATATCCCGAGGCTGAATCAGGACCGTCCATCTTTCCCGGACGCGTGGCGTAAATCCGAGGACTCGGGAAAAGTCCAGAAAAGGAGAGAGCCCATTGGCATATCGGGATTCGGCGTTTCGCGAATCCTAAGGACAAGAAACACGAGCACTTCAGAACTCCGAAGCCTAAAATCCCGACAGGAGGTAAACTCCGTCGTGGGGCCCAACTGACGTCATCTCATCAAAATCGTGGGATCGAGAATCTTCACAGTGAAATCCCCGACGCAGATCTGAGCCGTCCATCTGTTGGGACACGTGGCAGAGATCGAGGCTTTCGGAAAATTTCCCGAAAGCAGAGTTCATCGGCATTACGGGATTCGGAAAATCGCGGATCCTAACGATGAGACGTCCGGTGCATTTGAAGTCTCGACTTCGCGAGAAGAGATCAGGTCCGTCCATCATAGGAGGACGCGTGTCATAGATCGAAGAAATCGGGAAAAGTCCCGAAAGGACAACGCCATCGGAAAATTGGAGATCGGGGAATCGAGAAATAAAAAAAAATCGACATCAGAACTCGCAAAATCCCGATTCGCGATATCCCGATAAGATCTGGGCCATCAGATCACACAAGATCTGGACCGTCGAATTGTCCAAAGGCAATTTTTCACACTTCGGGGATTTGAAAGTCAAAGAATGGGAAAAGCCCGTAGCGCTTTAAAAGTAAGGTGCATGGTCACATTACAAGGAGACCAAGGGCCGATTCAAGCCCGATAAGCTCCCTTCGGCCATTGGAAAATTGACGATTGGAGGTAAATACGAAATTTCCCTCTATTTTTCTCTGAATTTTGTTTTTTTCAAAAAAAATATGTCGTCTAGCAACTTAGGACCAACTCAGGGTCTGATTCTACTGGGGAAGAACTATGAGTTCTGGTCTCTTCGGATGAGATCCTTCTTGCAAGCACAAGAGTGTCGGGAACCAGTGGATCTTGGATATGTGGAACCAAATCCAGCCGCCCTTGCTGCCATGACAAATGCACAGAGAACTGCTTAGGCAACACTGAGGAACAAAGAAAATAAAGCAAAATTATGGATTCAAAACTCTGTGGATGATTCGATTTTCTCGAAAATCACAGGCGCTGGTACTTCAAAACAGACCTGGGACATCCTTAAATCTTCCTACCAAGGAAATGACAGGGTCAAAACAGTTAAACTGCAGACCTTGTGGACACAATTCGAGACTCTAAGGATGACAGAGTCCGAAACTGTGAATCAGTTCATGACCAGAGTCATGGGAATCGTAAACCAGATTAGACTGATTGGTGAAACCATCACTGATCAACGAATTGTTGAGAAAACTCTCAGAAGTCTACCCAAGAAATTTGAAATGGTTGTAACAACAATCCTTGAATCCAAGGATTTGTCAAGATTTTCAACAGATGAACTAATAGGTTCACTGGTGACACATGAAACCGGATTGCATCTCACAGATGAGTCAATCTCCAATCTCCAATGCTTTACCATCTCCCGTTGTAACATCTTCTATTGAAATTAGATTGTAAACCTTCTGTTAGTGTAGTCACACCTCCTAAACCACTTCATTTCTCATAAATAAGAATGTTACTGGGGCTATACTGTTACTAGAATACATGACTGCCCATAAGCAAGTCAAGGCCATGCTAAGGAAAGCAGAAATGAGCGAGTGTTGTCTCCAGCACGTGTATATATTTCCGAAAAGCGGAATCTTGAATAATCTGCTAATATACAACTGTTGTAGAACTACGGTAAAAGGACGATTCAATAAACATTTTGCTTTTAATCATGTTGCTTTGAGTAATATGGGAAGACAATTAAACGAAACATTGATTAAAATTGAGAAGGCAATGACTGAAGTTCCAAGAAAATCTCTCCTCTCAACCTTTATTGAATTCAGATGTAATTGTAGGGAATTGTACATTGTTGTAACTCATTTTTTTAAGTTAATTTAAAAAATAAAAAATAAAAATTTTCATATATAAATATAATTGCTAAATAGATGGTAATAATAAAGTATATATTAAAATATTATGCATATAGAATGGTAATAATAAAATATATACTAGCATACTAGTTTATAATAATAATAAAGTATAGTAAAAGGATGATTCAATAAACATTTTTCTTTTAATCATGTTGATTTGAGTAATATGGGAAGACAATTAAACGAAAAATTGGTTAAAATTGAAAAGGCAATCACTGAAGTTCCAAGAAAAGCTCTCCTCTCAACCTTTATTGAATTCAGATGTAATTATAGGGAATTGTACATAAATTGAGAAGGCAGTGACTGAAGTTCCATATTGAATTCAGATGTAGTTATAGGGAATTGTACATTGTTGTAACTTATTTTCTATAAGTTCCATATTGAATTCAAATGTAGTTATAGGGAATTGTACATTGTTGTAATTTATTTTCTATAAGTTAATTTAAAAAATAGAAAATAAAAATTTTCATATATAAATATAATTGCTAAATAGATGGTAATAATAAAGTATATATTAAAATATTATGCATATAGAATGGTAATAATAAAGTATATATTAGAATATTATGCATACAATAGTATTATGAGAAATTTGATATGGGAAAACTTAACAATAAATAGAGCATTGTACATATAGAGTATAAGGAAAAATATAAAGAATATAAAGCTCTTGTTGAGTTATGAGATATTCTCATATATGGTTCTCTTCCTTATTTTCTATGTTATGTTTATCTTTTTAATCAATGAAGATTATGAGGAAAAATATAGAGAATACAAAGATCTATGTGGAGTTATGAGATATTCACATACATAGTGGTCTTTTGCATCTTCTATGTTATGTCTCTACTCCTCTTAGCAATCGTTTTATTAGAAAAATCAAATCACTATCATTATAGGGGTTGAACTTTTTTCATTCCTTGTGGTTAGTGTTTTAACACCCTTTCTTGATCATTAGGGTTATGGATTTGGATTCTCATGATGCTTCTAAAAGTCCCTAGTGAATTCTTTGTTGGATAGTTTGTGTCATTGATGTCAACACTATAAGGGGAGTTTGTTTGTTTATTATTTGACAATGTCATTAATGACAACTTGTTTTTGTCAGGATGACAACAATGGTATGATCACATCATGTGATTGTGGATGAGAATGTGATGACATCTACTCACATGGTAGTGTTATTAATTGAGGCTATGTTTATCAAAATGAATTCAGAGGTATGCAAAGCATCAAGTGCTTGCAGAGAAGGAAAGAACCATTTGAGTAAGTGATATGGTCGAAGGTTATTGATAGATTACAAATTGTTGAGATAGCTAACAAAGTGCATCCCACCCTGAATGTCTCTTATCATCTACCATGCCGATGCCTATGTGAGCTCTCAAGAGCAGTTGAATTTGACAAGAGAAGAAGATCCATGGTGATAATAAAGCCACGTGGAAGGATCATAGTGTGGTGACACGAAAAATATAGGATCATTGATATTTATAAAGCAATGGCAGGCGTAAATGACAGAGCCACTAATTGTAGTGAGCATCTAATTTGGCAAAATCACAATCTATAACAGAACCTCTAATTGGATCAATGAGGGGGAAGATTGATTGTTGATCACAGAATGGATCAATGATGATCCATTAAAAATGATATCATGTGTCCCGCAACAAGAACCTTGGTAATCACATTAAAGAAGATAGGGCGATGGAGACCTTATCATCCATCGAGAGAGGAGATTAATAACTCTCGTCAAATTGTAGACGACTAACTAGCACAAGAGTTAATAGAAAGGCACCCCCGCCCCCCGCAATTTCAACATGCGTTCTAAAGGAAAGACACATGTCATCTTATTGTTTATTGTGCCCCCCTACCTCAAGATCTAAGTCAAGGGTCTAGCCCCCCGCAATAAATATTGTGGTCCCATGCAATTGATCTATACCCATTGGGCTAAATCAAGTAACAAAGGAAAATAAGCCACGGGGGATTATACTGTGTGCAAATATTTTCAACGACAGAGAATGCTCTAGTTGGCTCGAAGAACCATTTGGGTTCACACCTAACGTAAAATAGGTCCACATAAAATTAGTTATATATATATATATAATTGACATTGACGAGATATTAGTGTGTGTAGGAGGGGAGAGAAATTTAGAAGACTTGAAGAGGATCTAATTTAATACAATTGGACATGCAGAGAGATGATGCAGGTGTATAGTGACCTGATAAAATCATGGTTCCAATGGTGTAATGGTGTTCTTTCTTGAAGATCATCTCCTAAGCGTAAGTATATTATCCTAAGTTATGGACATTGTACTTGTATGGATATGATTATTACAAAAATATGAAAATAATGTTTTGCAAATGATGTGATGATGATTCTATCTTTGTTGAGGGGTTGAATGATGACATCTTTATTTGGATATTGCAATTTGTTGAATATGATCCTTGTTGTAATATGAACTAGTGAACATAAGGAGCTCTCTATTGTATATACATTTTGAAATTATTTGTTGGAACATTGTCTTGGTATAAGGATTTTATGTTTGACGGTAAGAATGTAGAGGAATACATTATAGAAGATATGATCTTGTCATGAGAATTATGTATAGAAGCAACTTTGTTTTGGAGATTTCATAAAGAGTGTTTTAGATTAAAAAGGATAAGCTAAATGTAGCTCAACAGTTTTAGTGAACAAATGGAAAAATAAGGGGGGCAAGGTGGAGCAAGGAATCATTGATTCAGTTCTCAATTAACAGGTTGGTGCCTGAAGTCGTTGAGTTGGTTCTCAGGAGGATTGGTGTGCTTATCTACTTGAAGTTTGGTGCCTGAAGTCATTGAGTTGGTGCTCAAGAGGATTGGTGTCCTCATATGTTTGCAGGTTCGTGCCTACAAAGGATTGGTGTCCTCATCCATTTGCAAGTCGGTGTTTGTTTATGAGTTGGTGCTCATAAGAAGATTGGTTTCCTCATCTACTTGTAGGTTTGTGCCTATAGAGAATTGGTGTCATCATTGACAATTATTCCTACATGAATTGATATCCATTTATAAATGTTTTTAAGGTCTTCACAATCTAGGTTTCCACCTCTATATTTGTAATTGTGTTGAATACTATCTGTAATTATGATGAGTACATTTATGGTATAACTAACTGCAAGTATAAATCCTAACTATGTTTTAAAATCATGTCAGAATAAAAATTAATAAAAGCATACAGTGTCGATTCACCCCCCTCTCAGTACTATTGAACATTTCAACATTCTTATATGTTACTAACTCCTCAAGGGTGTTATAATCATGGTGAGTTGATGTGGCTTCCACTTGGACTTATGATGAATAATGGATCATTACCTTGATGGGGGAATAATTTTCACATAGAAACTTTGTTTGAAACAAACCCACAATTTGAAAGCTATTGAAGCATGGAATGAAATGATGATCTCTAGGTCAATTGCTCTAGAGGTTAGAGACCCAAAAATTCCACTTCTTTGAGTTGAATTATAGGTTTTTCAAATATCGTCTACTCTTGTGATTTTTATTATCTATCCCAAATTTCCCCTTATAAGTCCCAAACTATATCTTCCCCATTCTAGAGCATCAATAAATTGAAACTACAACGTACAAGATAGTTTCCTTCAGGCCAAGTTCACCGAAATACAAGTTGTTAGAAGGATATCTATGTTTCCTTCCCTATTTTACATTTGATATGTGCCAATGCCAATAATTTTTTCCACCTAAAAAGGTTTGAGCCAAATTCGTTGAAACTTCATGTGCTTTCCCTTTGGCTCATTCATTTTATCCCATTTTAGGATGAGATCATTGAATCAATATATTTGTTCAGTGATGCATGCTTATTGAACTGACCTTTAACAATCCTTTTGTAAACTATGAACTTATTCTTATCTTTCTCTATGTCTTCTTCTAACTTTAATAAAATATTAATTTGATTTTTCATTATGGAGGAGTGCTTAGCACTTACACTTGAGATGAAGGAAAAGAGGGAAAGAAAATGTTTAATGGTAAAATTGCCTCTTTACTATAGACCATAATGCATGGCGATGTTCTCAATGTTATCTTTGAGTGACTTGATCCACCCATAATGTGTTTGAGAGTGAATTGTATCAATTCCCTAGTATGCTCATCCACCATCTTCTTGATAATTCAAATCAAGTCTTTATTTGTCAATTCAATGTCACTGATTTTTTATTGTGGAGGAGTGCTTAGCACTTACACTTGAGATGAATGCAAAGAGAGAAAGAAAATGTTTAATGGTAAAATTGCCTCTTTACTATAGACAAGAATGCATGGCGATGTTCCCAATGCTATCTTAGAGTGACTTGATCCACCCATAATGTGTTTGAGAGTGCATTGTATCAATTCCCTAGTATGTTCATCCACCATCTTCTTGATAACTCAAATAAAGTCTTTATTCGTCAATTCAATGTCATTATTTTGTTGCAAATAATAATTGGCTAAATGGTGTAAGATGATCTCTTTCTCTAAAGAAAACTTAGTGAAATCTATCAATGATAAATATGAAATATTTTCAAACACTAACACATTTAAGACATTAAAACTCATGATGATATGTTGTTCCAAGTCAAATAAACTACTATTTCATCATTCATGCTTGTAAGTGGAACAACCTCTTTTTATCAAGTGAAGTAGTCTACGACATTTAGAATGTATTTATCCTTCTTTGAATAGTGAGGACTAGTCTTACCTATGAATTCTAATCCCCATTTCTCAAAAAGTTTGTCTATTTCAATGGGTTGTAGAGGTGTCACTACTTTCTTTTCTTTACTTGCACATGACATTTTCTAACATGTGCATTTGCATGTTTAAACAACATAGGCTAATAATATATATCTCTTAAGACTTGTGAGTGGTGGTATCTCTAGAGAAATACCCACATGTTGGAGCACTGTGTAAGTCTTTCAACACTTTATTGGTATCATTTTTCTTAAGACATTTTAATAGCATCTTATCATAGTTCTTCCATAAAAGATCCCATTGACAAGTTGATATCAAGTGAATTTGAGTTGTAATGCTCTTTTTTATCGCAAATATATACTTTCCCAAAGCCTAAAGGAAAGTAGGCCTAGAATGATGTAACACAGAGGTAGTCCTATCACTGTCACCCCAATAGGATACCTCTTTATATTTAGGAGGAGAAAACACTCACTCCAAGGGAGACGTCCCATGACCTAGTTTGTTGATGAAGGATAAAAAGACCAGGTAAAAACTCACCCCTCTCTCTAGATCACTGTTATTGGGCTAATTGTTAAGTGCTGACACAAGTCAATCCCCCTAGATTCACTACGAAACTAGAAAAAAACAAGACAGTACACTACTATTTCCTTAGTTTTCAATTATCAAATGAGAAATGGACCTAGAACATACCTTTTAAATATCAAAGATCCGACTTCACCAATGTAATCCAAGCTCAATCACGAGGCTTATGGAGAAATATCTACAAAAGAACACAATCCAACAAAGTCAAGAATAATAGAGCCTATTTGATATGAAACTATGTATGTGATCAAGGAATCATACAATATGAACAAATAACATTTATATAGAAAAGAAAAGTATATCTGTATTAAATAATGTGGAAGAAAGATACAACCAGATGCCTTGATGTTGTCAGTTTCCTTCCAACAGTTCTATGCTTCCCACACACTTCTGATCCAAGAATTATTTGACTATAGATGTGAAAGTTACTCATGATATATCTTGACAAAGAAAATCTCAAAGCCAACATAGGCCCAAAAACTACATGATACAAAAATTACTCAAACCCAATCAAGCTCTAAAACTAACTCCAAAAGCTAACTTTCTCCATGAGAGCTCCTCTCCTTTTATAAGATTAAGAGGATAAGGTGAGGAGATTAGGATTATCCCACTAAATCATGAAAGTGAGCAAGATCCAAACCATTTGGAGGCCACCTCACCATAGAAGATTCTCTTTCTAGAAGCACCGAGAAGATGCTCATTTTTCTCACATACGAAAATTGTCGCACTTTAAGTATAGTGCAGCCTACGACGACGTCATAGCCTAGCTTTAGAGAAGAGTGTGATGATCAGGAATCACCGCACCTTGTATATAGTGCAGCCTACGACGATCTTCCTTAATAGGGTTTTTACAAAGGAAAATACAACTTATTCTCTCAGGAAAATTTCTTCTCCCTTCTTTCTTCAGGAATTCAGGCCACTTCCCCCTCTGAAGGCAACATATAGGTTTACATCATTAATGTTCATAAGGGTGAAGAAATAATGTGTAACAGAGAGCCCCCCAAATTATGAAGTTATAACAGAGTGATAGCTTAAATAATTTGTCGAGTGTGTGTAGGGAACAAGGAACATGTCGGTCAGAAACCTGCCAACAAAGAAGGAAATACAATACAATAATATATCATCAGTGAAGTACTCATTCCCATACTCAGAATACAAATGACTCAAATAATAAATGCCGACATGCAAAGATCCATGTCAAGTAAGAGAGGTCATGGCCACCAAACATACGCTATGGATCCATGCCAATATGACTCAAATCTGAACATAGCCACCAAAAATACATTGTGGATCTATGTGTTAAAGACTCAAATTTGAACATAGCCATGAGACATACACTGTGGATCTATGCGATAGTACAGTCTGAATATACTCCAATGCAACCTGAATCTATCAGAAAAGATCTAGGGTCTTCATCTCTACCACTCTATACTACAAATCTAACCATGTGAATACATGTGATGAAGTCGAACATGGTAGAAACCACTTGATTACCCATCATTAATGAATATCGTTAAAAAGTGTGAGGGAAATCACCATTAATGTCAATTATTCCCAAGGTACTCTAGTACAATCCAATGAATGTGAATTAATGAGATGAAGTCGAACACTTGGTGGAATCTCTCGATCAGGGGTCAATAATGAAAACCCACTGTCGCAAACGAGGAAACCTATCATTAAGGCATGCAAGTTCCAAGGTACCAATCGGTTTCTAAGTCTAATTCCTGGATAATGAGTTGAATTCGATAGGAAAAGACTCGTCATAGGAGGGCCTTAAAGTATCCCCCATCAATGACACAAAACGGGTAACAAGATTTGAATTTGATCAAAGTAACAAGTGATTCAAGATGGACTCAGGAATGGCCAACATAATAGAATTCTTAAGGACTGTAGAAATGGACGATGCAATAGAATACTTTCTGGGTTGAACTTCTCTTTGAACATATTGACGACACAAAAATTGTCTTGGAAACACTGACTCAACAACAGGGATCATAGACCAATTTATAATCTTATAAATGAGTATGATCAAGAGACAAGCAGATTTTCCAACCTAGACACAAGGCGAGTGAAAGGGTGTCATGTTCAAAAGAGAATCTTCCATAGAATACATGTTTAGACACATTTCTTTCCCAATTCCCCCCCCCACTATTTCTAGCGAGTACCTCTTTATTTTTACAAAATCTTGAGGAGGATAACATATGCTTGAATTGTAAGCTTATCCTTCAGATGAGTCCCTCAGAGTCTGTTTAACAAACCCTAAGAAGGATTGGTTCAATCCCATATGGGTCTTTTGATGTTTGTTTTAATGAGCCCAAAGAAAGAAAACTCAAGGGTTTTTTCATGTTTAGAGAGTCTGAAAAACACTTAGAACTCCAAAAAGTCATTTTTCATAAAGTAGTCTGATGAGACCAAAAAAGAGATAAAATACTGCTCAACATATATTTTCTTCAAATACTTTAAGGAGCATGAAAAGAACAATATCGCTCAGCAATCTTTTCATGTTTAGAGAGTCTAAAAAGAACTTAAAGGGAACTCCAGTGGGTTCCTTTTTCGTATAACCTTTACGAGTCCGAAAAAGTGATAAAAGTTTACTCGGTTACATTCTCATTCATTTAATAGAATGAGAAAGAACAAAGACTAAGCTCGGGATTGTTATAATTTTTACACAAGATTAAAAAAAAAAAAAACTATGCTTAGGATAGATGTTATTTATACAAAATCTTAAAACTAGCCAAAACTATGCTTGGACCTGGTTTCATTTTTACACAAGCTTGAAACATATGAAACTATGCTTGAGGTAGGTGGTTTCATTTTTACTCAAGCTTGAACCATATAAACCTATGCTTGGACTTCCCAACGCATTATCTAGGAATGGTTGGTATTTAGCCCCCAGCTTAAGAAGCTAGCGGCTTAACTCCAACATGAAGTCTAGAGGCTGAAAGCATTGCCCCCCAACCTCAGATTCATCCAAGGACATAGGAGGATGAAAAGAAGCTTCAAATACGATATGTAAAAAAGTACTTGACTTAATCAAAGAGGGGGGAAATCTATTTCATTTTTTATCGAGCTTGACACAGAAACAAAAACCATGCTCGTGAATCCAGGTTCAATCCCTAGACCTTTGTTTCATTTTTTAATGAGCTTGACACAGGAGAAGAACTATGCTCGTAACCTATGTTTCATTTTTTAACGAGGTTGCCACAGATACGCAAAAACTATCCTCATAACCTCTGTTTCATTTTTTAATGAGGTTTCCACATAGACGCAAAACTATCCTCACAACTGGTTTCATTTTTTAACGAGCTTGAAATCAGAAAATCATGCTCAAAGATGGTTTCATTTTTTAATGAGCTTGAAATCAGAAAATCATGCTCATAAGATCTATTTCATTTTTTTAACGAGGTTGTTACAGAGATGCGAAAACTATCCTCACAACTGATTTCATTTTTTAATGATTTTGAAATTAGAAAACCATGCTCAGAGCTGGTTTCATTTTTTAATGAGCTTGAAATCAGAAAACCATGCTCAAAACTAGTTTCATATTTTAATGAGATTGAAATCAGAAAACCATGCTCATAGTTGGTTTCATTTCTTAATGAGCTTGAAATAAAAAAAACATGCTCAACAAACTCTTCTTGATCATGGATTCCAAGAGGACAATGCTCCGAAAGGACACCATGTCAAGGGACAAAACTCGGTCATGAATTGCAAGAGATCTTCACTTGATGGAAGAAACACACTCTGGAAGGAACACATGTCGAGGGTCATGATAGGGGTAAGGAGGTCAGGCTCCAATATCCCTACCGAAGAGATCACCATGTCAACTACTAGATCCAAGTCATAAGATATTGAGTGTATAGTGAGAGGCTCATCTTCATCGGTAACTGAAGGCATGGGAGACAATGCCACATAATTGACCTATGGCAGGGGCGATACCGTCTGCATATAAGAACCGTTTAGGGAGGTCATTGAGTCAAGAACAATGAATGAAAGTTAATCAATAGTCACAATTCTTCCATCGTGAGGGAAAGATATCACATGAAAAAGAGTGGACACAATAACTTTCATGGCATAGACATAATCTCGCCCAAGGAGAAAATCGAAATCCAAGGGGTCTTGGACTACCATAACATCAATAAAGATAGTTTTCCCTCCCAAAGTTATGGGAAACTGAGGAAGGATCCATAAAGTTTGACTGGTTCTTTTGTTAAAAGCTAAGCTATTTTGTGTGACTCATACAAGCTGAGGATAACCCAAATCTTGCCCAACAATAGAGGAAAAAATGATAACAGATGAACATTCATCTATCAACACCTAAGGAACGTCCCGACCATAAACCTGAACTGTAATCTAGAAAGGAATGCGAGAGTGAAGACGAGGTCCAATTAGCACATCCCAAATGAAAAGGATGGACTCATTACTTGGAGGTGGTTCCACAAGAGGAGGAATGTCCCCCAGCACGGTAGATTTTGTATCAACGAGAAAAATGTGAGAAGTATTGGGTTTACTCTCAAGCGAGAGAGTAGGGTCGATTGATAATGATATCAAATTGACCACTTGGGTTTCATTCTCTAAGGGGAGAATGGGGTTGATGGGTGGAAACGAGTCAACCGCTTGGGTTTCAATCTCTAATGGGGGAGTGGGATCGACCAAGGATGGGATCAGAGTGACCACTTTGCCAATTGGTTCAACTAAGGATGTGACCAAATTGACTACATGATCAATCAGACTAACCGATGAAGGGACCAGATTGATCATTTCATCAACTACAGGTGGGTCGAGAGTAAGCTTGAGATAAGTAGCCGGAGGTTGAGCCTAAGAAACAGTCATGTCTTCCAGTAATTTTGAGGATTCTTCCATATGAGGGAAAAGGTGAGTTAGATGACTCCCTTTGCATAACATACGCATAAACTTAACTCTACTTTTATTTTTCCCAACAATATAGTGACTAGTGGATGGGAGGTCATCAACATGTTGTTCAAAGGCTGACGACATGGGTTGGTGATGGTGTGTAGACCATGCTTCTATAACCTTGGATAGACCAAGGAAATCCTTAAGAATATGGATACCCTTACAAATCCTACAAGGGTACTTGGGCTTACAGGTTGTTTGGGTGATCTTGACATCATCAACACTCCTGACACGATTAACAGTAACTAGTTGTTTTCCAACATGTCTGCCAGTGGTTGGAAGTGTGGATCCTTGCTTATTTTTCTTCTTCTTAATCTTTTGTTTCTTCTTCTTCGTATTCAACGGGTTACTAGCTTCATATCTTTCACTCAACGAAGAATATGAAATGGAAGAATACCTTGCAGGTGAAGAAGGAGAATAATATCTTACTGGTGAAGAAGGTGAAGGATCAACATGAGTTTGATGATCTTAAGGGGAAGTTCTTACAAGCACTAACTGCATTTGGGATTACCTGAGTGGAAAAAAATCATACTGGTAATCCAATTGTGAGACCTGGAAGGCTCAAAGTAGCGATGTGAGGAGGACCAATGTTTTCGTAAGAAGGAAAAACAAAAGGTTCCCCTGGAGCAAGGTTTCCTTCATTGGTTATTCTGGGAACTGACACCATAATATAAATATCTAATATAGAGTCTTCTAGGGAAAACAAACAACACATGCTAAAAATCTAGTAAGCAAGCAAGAAAACAAAACCTTCTCACAATGAGCACACTAGTTGGTGATGAAATCCAACGTCACGAGAACAATGTAAGAAGGGGCTGAGATAGAGCGGGTAGAAAAGTTACATTGACGACCTTCTTAATAGACTTACACCCTGGTGCAAGATCCCACACATAAATGTGGGTATACCTTCCAAGGAGCCCAAGTGAGTTTAGCCAACATCGATTCTAGGTACTATGAATATTGTCCCTCCATAGTCACCTCGTTTAAAGACCCTAAAGAGATAGGCTACTAAGGTTACCAACTACAACAATGATGCCTGGGGAAAAAATCGACAGTCCGATCCACAAGAAAGGGAAGGGTATCTAGCCTAAAATCAACTTGAAAGGCTTCCACTCATCATTGTGGGTATATCTTCAAGTGACCCCCATAATACGCGCGATCTCTACACCAAGACCAACAAAGCAGGGTCAGTAACTCTGCCAGTCTCAATGTGACCTCAGGTTTCACCCTTGTGTGAGAAGGGCTTGCCAGGACAAAATGTAGCAAGTGGATTTCACTTCTCCTTAATGAAAGATTCTATGTTTTTTTGTAGCTTTGGAAAGTTATCTTTCACACCTATTCCAAAGCCCTACAACTAATCTAATGTAGGTTTGCTACCAAAAAGTATAAAAATGTCTAATCAATTTTTATAACCTCTTTATTTTTAAGGTTGTTGTCACTCAAGAGGAAAATGGCATGGACTAAATGATGTTTTGACCGACTCTAAACAATGCAAAGAAATGAGAATGCAAATATTTCACTTCGATGAAAGCTATATTACAAGAAGGAGAAAACTTTTATCATTCCCAGATGCACAATGTCCCAAAATTTTATTAAACTCATCAATATTAATAACTTCAAGAAATGAGCCAAAGAGATTGTAAACCAATACACGATTCTTGTCCCCCCCTGTCCATGAGGGGGAATTGTTTTTAAGAATCCAAGACCAAAAATGCCATAAACCATGCAATTTTTCTACTTCAAATGCAAGGGTGGCCCCAATCTAATGAAAAACAAGAAATAAGATTTTTTGTTTTCAAAGATAGCTAAAAGAAATAGCAAATCACTTCAAAACAAACAAAACCCAAACAAAGTTTCTCTTTTAACATGAGTTATTCAGAAAAAAGAATTGTTCTTTTCACTAAACAATTCTAAAGAAAAACAAAGCTTTGTAACTGAAAGACACTCAAAGCAAGAGATAAAATCTTTCAAAAGAAAACAAGCTAAAACAAAGAAAAGATGGCTAAAAGAAAATTCAACTCTGTGAAGTAGACTGTAGTCAGACCCAACAAATCACCCCAAACACTTATCACAGATCTGGGCAGGGAAAACCATCAAAAACTAAAAATTTCCCAAATCGTCATAGGTTGTAAGACCAACACAGACCAACGATCCCGAGTCATTGTAGGCTAGAGAACAAATATAGTGTTGCATCATCACACTGTGTCAAAAAGGCAAGCTGCGTTGATCCTAGATCATTGCACTATCCCTCAAAGAAGGGTGCGAGGATCAAAGGAAAATATGGAAAAAAATAAAAAGTACCAAGGTTTTTCCATTGAAGTTTAACAACCAAAGAGTCAAGCTAGATCTCCCAGTGACTCAGAAAATAGAACCCAAGCAATCAAAGCAAGAAAGAAAGACAAACTAGGAAAACAATTCGTTCCCCAGTATGGTCTCCAATTTTTTATCAGGCTAATTGTTAAGTGCGGACACAAATCAATCCCCCTAGCTTCACTACAAAACCAGAACAAAACAAGAAAGTAAACTACTCTTTCCTTAGTTTTCAATTATCAAATGAGAAATGGATCTAGAACATACCTTTTAAATATCGAAGATCCGACTTCGCCAATGAAATCCAAGCTCCATCACGAGGCTTATGGAGAAATATTTGCAAAAGAACACAACACAAAGAAGACAAGAATAACCGAGCCTATTTGATATGAAACTATGTATGTGATCAAGGAATCATACAATATGGACAAATAACATTCATATAGGAAAGAAAAGTATATCTGTATTAAAGAATGTGGAAGAAAGATACGACCAGATGCCTTGATGTTGTCAGGTTCCTTCCAATAGTTCCTTGCTTCCCACACACTTCTACTCCAAGAATTATAAGACTATAGATCTGAAAGTTACTCACAATCTATCTTGACAAAGCAAAGCTCAAATCCAACATAGGCCCAAAAACTCCAAGCTAGAAAAATTACTCAAACCCAATCAAGCTCTGAAACCAACTCCAAAACACAACCTTCTCCATGAGAGCTCCTCTCCTTTTATAAGCTGAAGAGGATAAGGTGAGGAGGTTAGGATGATCCCACTAAGTCATGAAAGCGAGCAAGATCCAAACCGTTCGAAGGCCACCTCACCATAGAAGCTTCTCTTTCTAGAAGCATCGAGAAGATGCTCGTTTTTCCCATGTACGAAAATCGTCAGACCCTAAGTATAGTGCAACATGTGATGACGTTGCATCCTAGCTTTAGAGCAGAGTGTGACGATTAGGCATTGCCACACCTTGTATATAGTGCAGCCTGCAACGATATTCCTTAATAGGGTTTTTACAAAGTAAAATACAACTTCTTCTCTTAGGCAAATTTCTTCTCCCTTGTTTCTTTAGGAATTTAGGCCACTGACCCCTCTGAAGGCAACACATAGGTTTACATAATTAACAGTCATAAGGGTGATGAAAATAATGTCTAACAATCACTCAAGAAAATAAATCACTTGGTAAATTTTAAGGAGGGGAAAGGAAAAGTGAATGAATGGTACCTTACCTTTACGAATGAAACAACAAACATTAGCATCAAGCAATGATATCAATGTTTCAAATCAGTGACTTCAAGATATAAATATGCTACTAGAACACTAAAAGATGAAATGTATAGCAACAAAAAATATGTCTAGAAATTGCAAGCTATGATGACAATAATGATATAAAGACCTTGCAAGTTTGATAGTACTTTGTCACTTACAATTTCAAAATTAAAATAAAGTTAATAAGTGACTTGAATAGGCTATCAAAGTACTTGCAGCAGTAGTAAAATAATAATTATGATAGCAACAAAACCAATTCATAAAGTACTTATATTAGGCAATTTAAACAAACACTTTAGCATATAATGATAGTAGCTTTCCTGGTACAAGTGATGGGTTGTTTTATAAATAGTTAGAGGGATGTTAAGGGGTTGCAATGATGTTTGTAACAGTAGTTACAATAACAAAAACAACCTTAAACAAGTTCCGAAATTTGCACCTAGAACAATAGAAAAAGGAACACTAGATCCTTTGGATGATAAAACTTAGGAAAATGCAATTTTTTGGGTTAGTTTTAGAGGTTAGTATGTTGATTAAGGCTTCCAAATAAGGGTTGTAACAACAATTATAGTAGCATTAATATTGTTTTTAGTGTTAGTGAAAGTTTCAAGAATATTTTTTGAAAGTTTGTTTGGTCTCATTCATCCACAAGAGTGTCGAAATTAGTTCCTTTTAGGGGCTTATGGAGTCAATAATAGTAACGATATCACTTGGGAAATAAAATAACGGTAATTCTTAGCTAAGGGAAGAAGTAAATGCAAGAGGTGTTGGCACTTCAAGGCCTAAAACATTTCTCTTTTTAAGGGAGGTTTTGTGATCCAAAAAGGATCCAAAGAACACTAAGGATAACTCAGAATTTGCAGAAGCCCCTCGGGAAGTTTAGAATGGCTTCAGCAGATAGAGAAAGGGAAAAAATTCAATGTCCTCAAAACTCAATGAAATTGGCATCATCGCAAAGAGCACGTCACAATATTTCCAACAACATAAATGACTCATCAAACGGAGTTACGGATCAAAAGATATTCACGGTCAAAGTTTTGGTCAACCTAGCCTAGTCAGCAAGGATGAGTCAACATTCGTACTGCTGACATCAACATCAGTATGGATGATGTTAGCATCCGTACAGAGTACATGGAACACACAGAGGGAGACACGTGTCATGTTGACATCATCATGATGACATGACAACACTAGAGGATGCCACGTGTCACTTGATTTTGGACTTTTCTGGTCAGTCCGTGGACCAATGGGAAAGTGCCACACAACAATCCGTACAACCACCTAGTAGGTGATGTGGCATACATGTGTCATCGATACAATATGTGGCAGGCTGACATGACATATAGGTGATGTGGCAGGATGATTATGTAAGTGGATGACGTGGGCAAATGAGTGGCCACCACGTGGCCCAGTCATGGGTTGCCACGTGGCAACGGGAAAATGCCCAATGATGGCCAACAACCGGAGATCCAAAAATTAAAAAAAAGGGGTTTGGCTAGCACCAACCCCTAATCCACCAAAATTATACAACATTCCACCACATCCATCATAGAAAACAACCAGTTTGCCAAAGTTGTAGGCGGTTCCACCACATCTGGTGGCAACCTACCATATATAGCCGAGGCATAATCCTCAGGAGTAATAAATGGTATGTGGTTTTAATAGTACAACCAAAAGGGGAGGCTTGTGGGCTTGATCCCAGGACATCCCCAACCATATAATTTAATAAGCCATTTGCCAAACGTTAGGCCAATGACCTCTGTTGCTAAACTCTGCCTGATTTTTATTTAAAATTTTATTTTTCCCAATGCATGGGGGGAAGGCGTGTGCACCAATCCATACTGGGCATAGATTTTGATGCAGAAACACAATCATTAATGCAGGTTTCAAGAACACAAATCGAGACGAGACTTCTCTTGGGCCTGGAAGTGCCAGACTTAGATCGAGGCATGGAGATAGTAATTTTTGGGTAATTCGACACCACGAATTCAGTGGTGTTGTTTGTTTTTCTAATCTGAGCAAAGGTTATGCAGCTTAAATCTAGAATCAGGTATAATTATGTATTTTTCCAAGTTCTTTTGTTGAGTTAAAAAGTCTTACCCATTTGAGAGCAGGACCCGGAGACGTAGTCCATCAGGCACGAACTCCATTATCAAGTTTTTTGTGTTCATATCTAATGCACATGTATCTTCATTATTGATTTATTTCTTCTTTATGGTGCACTTCATTTTATGCTCATTTAATACAATTATTTAATAAGTCACATTGATGAAAAGATACTGGGTCATGTTGGTATCAGAGCAGTCATCTTTGACTTGAATTGTTGAGTGTGAATGCTTACTAGGGCCAAGAATAAATAGGGTGAATGAACTCTTAATAATTTCAATCCCAAAGTTGGTTGCGCATCCCGAAGGAAGAAAATGGCTGAAGAGGACAAGCATTTTGAACAGGAGAAAAAATGCCATATTGTCTTCTATCGCATGTCAGAAATGGTTGAAAAAATGTATGGATACTACGAGAAGAGGTTGAAGAAGAAAGGGAAGAAAAAGGAAGCACAAGAAGATGATAATGCTTTAGTGAATCAAGAGGCTGGAGGAGACCCTCCTAAGCCTCCATCTTTACCATCAAGTTATAGCTCTTATTCCTATGATCATTCTCATCATTCTCATCAGTCTATCCATAAAGCTTCTTTTAAGAAACCATTATTAAAGCTTGATGTAAAATTTTCGTTACCTATTTTTAAGGGTGATGATAATCCTAAAAATCTAGATAATTGGATTTTACAGGTTGAAGTATATTGTCATGTTCAATAGATTGATGAAGAGGAAGTTAAACTGTAATTGGCTTCTCTTCGGTTGGAAGGCATTGCTCTCATATGGTGGGAGAGAAAACTTCAAGACAAAAGTAAGTGGTAATATTATTTTCTCATGGTCAGAATTTAAATCAACAATAAGGAAGCAATTTTGTCCATTAGGTTATTTACATAAAGAAATGATGGAATGGAAAACTTTAAGACAAGGTAAAGGTCAAATTGTACAAAGTTTCATGGAATAATATGGTAAGAAATCTCTCATATTAAACATTCTTTAGATTCTTATGAAACTTTAATGAAGTATATTGGTGCACTTCACAATTATATTCGTCATACTTTACTATTGTTTAACCCCACAAGTCTTGACAAAGTTTGTGTACAAGACACTCACCTTGAGAACAAGAGAAAGTATGTTCGAGAAGATCCCACAAAGAAACCTTCCAACCTCCCACATAAGAAGTTTAAAAAGTTTAAAAGGAAGGACAAAAAGACTGCCATTGTAAAGAGGGAAGAAGGAAAGCCATCCTGCACTCATTGCAAGAAGAATGGTCATGATTATGAACACTGTTGGAAATTACATCCAGCAAAAATACTGAAATAGTTCGATGGAAAGGGGAAGACAAAGACTGTTGCTATAGTGCAACAAGATCTTGGTTCTAATTCATGAGACAAAGAAAATATCACAACGGTTTTAGTAGAAGGTAAAGATTCCCTTCATGCTAGTTCAAATTCCAATAATGAATATCATGATGATGAAAGAAAGAGGAATGAATTGTTTCACATAAGAGTTGTATCTAAACACACTAAGATAGACACATTATTTGATCGAGGTTCCCAAGTAAACTTGATATCTGAATCACTTGTCTAAAATATGGGTCTTGAAACTAAACCACATCCAAATCCTTATCCTCTTGTTTGGGTATGTGATAAAGAAAAACTTAATGTCACCAACCATTGTAGGGTGAGATTTTCTATTGCTTCAAAGTTGATTGATGAAGTGGATTTGGATGTTGTATCACTTGATATATGTGGCATAGTTCTAGAGAGTCCTTATCTTTATGATAGGAACACAGTATTCTTTCATCACGAGAACAAATATCACCTTACTAAAGGGGGAGTGGAATATATTGTTAGAGCCCACAACATGAGGGTAAACACCACACTTGTTAGTGTAGGGAAAATGAAGAGACTCATAAACACTAATAAGAGACATGCACTCATGGTCGTAAGGGAAAAGGATGTCAAAACATCTGACGCCTTCCAAGGATGTGATCCTTATCATAAGAAATAATTAAATGATATTGTTTCTAATTATGATGATATTTTTCAAGAATCAAATGGATTACCTCCTAAGAGGGAAATCCAACATGAAATACATCTTCAGTAGGATTCTCCTCTTCCTAATGTGGGCATGTACAAGATGTCAGTTGTAGAGATGACAGAGATAAAAAAAACAGGTACAAGGATTATTGGATCAAAGGGCCATCAGTCCCATTTCATCTCCTTGTGGTTCTCCGATCATGTTGGTGCCAAAGAAGGATGACACATGGAGAATTTTTGTCGATTATCGAGCCTTAAAAAAAATCATGGTGAAAAATCGATACCCTCTTCCTCATATAGATGATTCACTTGATCAATTAAAGAATGTTGTTTATTTCACTAAGTTGGATTTGCGTAGTGGATACCATTAGATCAGGGGTGCAGAAAATGATGCATGGAAAACAACCCTTAAAACAAAATAAGGATTGTTTGAGTGATTAGTTATGTCGTTTGGGATTTGTAATGCTCGGGAAACCTTCATGAGGGCGATGAACGATTTATTCAGGCAATTTCTAGATAATTTTGTAATTGTATATTTATATGACATTCTTATATTTAGTGGGACTTGGGATGAACATGTAAGGCATGTAAAGAAAGTATTAGATTCTTTGAAAAGGGAAAATTTGTATGTAAAATTGTCCAAATGTTAATTTGGCAAGACTACACTTGTGTACTTAGGTCATATTGTAGGAGGCGGACAATTGGAAATCGATCCTTCCAAGATTGATGTAACTGTAATTTGGCTTGAGCCCAAAAGTGTAACCAAAGTACAAATATTCTTAGGTATAGTCCAGTACTGAAGGATATTCATTTCAAACTTCTCATTTATTGCAGCTCCTTTGCATGCCTTAACTGGTGTGAAGAACAATTTTTAGTGGGGAGGAAAACAACAAAAGGCCTTTAACACTTTGAAGGAAAAGATTAGTACGACACCAGTATTAGCATTGTCGAATATTCAACAGCCTTTTGAGATCGAGAAAAATGCCAGAGGTTATGCCATGGGTGCAATATTGATGCAATATTGTAGGCCTATCTGTTACCACTCTGAAACTTTTAACCAAGTTTTTATTAACTATCCTACATATGATAAAGAGTTGTATGCATTATTTCAAAGTGTAAAGAAATGGAAACACTACTTGTTAGGGAAGGAATCAATCATACATGCATATCACTATCCCTTACAGTATCTCCAAGCACAAACCAAGCTGCAATAATCTCGGCATTACAGATGGATGGCTTTTCTTCAACAATTTCATTTGGTAATCAAATAAAAAAAGGGTACAAGTAATAAGGTAGTTGATATGATTTCTAGACCTCCTATTATTGCTTCTATTATTTTAAAGAATGCTTCTTTATCTCATGATATCTATGTGGAACAATATGTTTTTGATGAATATTTTAAAGAGGTGTTTGAGAAGCTAACCCATGGTGCACAGGTAGAGAACTATTGTCTGCAAGGAAAACTACTCTACCATCTTGGAAATCTTTGTATTACAACAAGTGAATGAGTCTATGTAATACAATAAGGTCACACTTCTCTTGTGTCTGGGCATTTTGGGGTAGAAAAAACTATGGCTCATCTGCAAAGGTTTTGTTACTAGCCTCAGATGAAAGAAATTGTAATTAAGTATGTAAAGGGATGTGTGATGTGTTCTACTTGTAATCCCACTAATAGAAAATTGGGGCTATAATCACCACTTCCTGTTCCATCCCATCCATGGGAGAGTATCTCCATGGATTTTGTAGGGGGTTTACCATTGTTGAAAAGGGGTCATGACTATTTGTATGTTGTAGTGGATAGGTTCGACAAGATGTGTATCTTGATTCCATGTAAAAATAAGATCAATGTTGAGCAAAATTCTAATCTCTTCTTTCAGTATGTTTGGGTTCACTTTGGGTTACCCACATCCATTGTCTTGGATCGAGATACTCGATTCCTTGGATATTTTTGGACAAACTTGTGGAGAATTATGGACACCAAGTTGAAGAGGAGAGCTTCTTTCCATCCATAGAACGACGAACAGACAGAGGTTTCTAACTGAACAACAATAATTTTTCTTCAAGGCTACTACAACAAGAATCCCAAGTTATGGGATGAAAAAATACCCTATGTACAACATGCTTACAATCGAGCCTTACATTCTTCCACTCGGTGTTTGCCATTCGAGACATATTTTGGATATTTACCTAAGGTCCCTTTGGAATTGATGTATGGGAGTTATGTCGATTCAAATGAATAAATAAATGAAGACAAGGCCTACAAGTTCATTGAAAGGATCCAACAGGTACACCAAGCAATCAGGGAAAAGTTGGAGAAAAGTCAAGAACAGTATAAAGCTTCACATGAAAAACACATGGTTGATCATCAATCCTAGTTTGGAGACTAGGTGTGGCCTCTCATCAACAAAGAAAGATTGAAGGGTGAAGTAAAGAAACTCAAGCCCATATAATATGGACTCTTCAATATTTTGGAGTGATCCAAGATCTTTTCATCGAAGTAACTTATAAAGAATTGTATTAAACAAGCATAAATTAAAGTGAACCATTAAAGAAAGAAAAGCTCAATAATGAAGAGACATGAGCATCAAATCTTAACACAAAAACTTGATAACAGATTTCGTCTCTGGTGGACTATGTCTCTGGGTCCTACTCTCAAATGGGTAGGCCTTTTTATTAACTCAGCAAAATAATTTGGCAAAATACATAAGTATACCACACTCTAGAATCAAGATGTAGAAGCTTTGCTCAGATCAAAAAACATAAAAAACCATTGAATTTGTGGCGTCGAATTACCTAAAAATGACTGTCTCCACGCCTCAATTCGACTCTGGAAATCCCATGCCCAAGAGAAACAATTTCTCAGTTTCCATGCCTTGAAACCTACAATTAATTCCAAAAACTACCTTGTAAAACATGTCCGGTTGTACCGTCACTCGCCTCCCCCCTGCACTGGGCAAATTTCCAAAATTTAAATAAAGTTTGTGGGCATTGTAAACAATGAGGTTGTTTGGCCTAGTGGTTGGTGGAGCATTTGTTAAGGCATATCTAGTGGGGGAGGTCCTGGTGTCAAGCCTGTGGGCCTCCCCTTTTTGGGTGTTGGTTATAATATATATACATATTTTTAAACGATGGTTCCACCAACTTCTGTCGAGCGCCATATTTGGCATATTTTCGTCAGATTTGGCATACCCACCAATTATTTTTTATTATTTTTGGAATTTCATTTCGATCCCTTATTGGGCATTTGCACCCTACCACATGACAACCCATGACTGGGCCATGTGGTAGCCAACCATTGGGCCATGCCAACCAAATGTACAATCACCTACCACATCAGCATATGGTCTTCCACCTCAGCTTCCACATCATCCTACCATGTCACTGTACGATCTGCCACATGGTTGTTCATATTGCCACGTGGCACATTTTTACTAGTCCACGAAATGACCCGAAAATGCCAAAAATGAGTGACACGTGGAAGCATCTGGTGCTTCCACATCACCATGCTGACATCTACATGACACATGTTGTCTCCTGTGTGTGCCACATAAGTTTTACGGATGTTGATGTCATCTGTACTGATGTTGACATCAGCGGTACAGATGTTGATGTCATCTATATTGATGTTGACATCAGCGGTACAGATCCTGACTCATCCCCTGCTGATTGGGCTAGGTTGACCAAACTTTGACTACAAATATATTTCGATCCATAACTTCGTTTGATGCATCATTTGCATCATTGGAAATCTTGTGATGTGCTCTTCACGATGATTCTACTTTCAATGAGTTTTGAGGACTTTGAATGTTTTCCCTTTCTCTTTTTGTTGAGGCCATTCTAAGCTTCCTGAGTTTCTTCTACAATTTCTGAGTTGTCCTTAGTCTTCTTTGGATCCTTTTTGGATCACACCTTCCCACTGAGATATTTTTGGACCACCAAAATATTTCATCAATCAACATATCAGTGAGGGAAGAGTCCCCTCACCTTGTGCTTCTCAATCCACTTTACTTTGCTTGGATGTGTGCCCTTTAAGCCTACTTGAAGATAATCAACATCACCCTTGCGTGAATTCCTCGTCCTTGTGTCCATGATGATATATTCCCTTAACTCATCCAAGTACTCAAGAAGAAACTCATCAACTGAAGGTTTTGAAACTTCCTCATCCTAATCTATGATCATGGGAGGTTAAAAATTTTTCAAGTTCTCTACATTTACAACTCAGTAAATCTGCATATAAGGTGGAATATCTAGACAAAAAGAATTGGTACCAATTTTCTCCAAAATAGTGAAGGTTCCATAACGAATGGGCTTGATTTTATTTCCTTCACCCTTCCATATTTCCTTGCTTATGTGAAACCATACTCGGTCTCCATCCTAGAACTGATGATCAACCCTGTGTTTGTCATGTCGAGCTTTATACTGTGCTTGAATTTTCTCCAATTGTTCCCTCTGCTTGGTGTACCTGTTAGATCCCCTGGATGAACTTGTGGGCTCTGTATTCATTTCTTTCTTCATTTGAATCACCATCTCTCCCATACATCAATTCAAAAGGAACCTTAGGTAGGTACCCAAAACATGTCTCAAAAGGCGAACACTGAGTGGAGGAATGTAAGGCTCCATTGTAAGCATGTTGTACATAGGGTATCTATTCATCCCATAATTTGGGATGCTTGTTGTAGTAGGCTCGAAGAAAAAGTACCACTGTCTGATTTACAACCTATGTATGTCCGTCAGTCTATGGATGAAAAATAGTGCTCCTCTTCAACTTGGTGTCCATCATTATCCACAAGCTTGTCCAAAAATCCCCAACGAATCAAGTATATTGATTTGAGATAATGGATGTGGGTAACCCAAAGTGAACCCAAACATACTGAAAGAAGATATTAACATCCTTATCAATAGTGATTTGCCTTTTACATGGCATTAAGATACACATTTTGCTGAACGTATCCACTACAACATACAAATAGTCATGACCCCCTTTTGACATTGGTAAACCCCCTACAAAATACATGGAGATAATTTCCCATGGATGGGATGGAACAAGTAGTGGTGAGTATAGCCCTAGTTTTATATTAGTTGGATTACAAGTAGAACACATCAGACACCCCTTTACATATTTAGTTACAATTTCTTTCATTTGAGGCCAGTAACAAAACCTTTGCAAATGAGCCATAGTTTTTCCTACCCAAAAATGCCCAGACACAAGAGAAGTGTGATCTTCTTGTATTACATGGACTCATTCACTTGTAGGAATACATAGCTTTGTAATATGGTAGAGTAGTTTTTCCTACAGACAATAGTTCTCTACCTATGCACCATGGGTTAGCTTCTCATATACTTCTTTAAAATATTCATCAATGGCATATTGTTCCACATAGATAACATGAGATAAATAAGTATTCTTCAAAATAATAGAAGCAACAATAGAACGTATAGAAAGCATATCGGTTACCTTGTTACTTGTACCCTTTTTGTACTTGATTACCAAATGAAATTGTTGTAGGAAACCCATTCATCTGTAATGTCGAGATTGTTGCGTCTTAGCTTATGCTTGGAGATACTGTAAGGGTTGGTAATCTATATGTATGATGGTTTCCTTCCCTAACAAGTAGTGCTTCCATTTCTTTACACTTTGAACTAATGCATACAACTCTTTATCATATGTAGGATAGTTAACAAAAACTTGGTTAAAAGTTTCAGAGTGGTAAAATATAGGCTTACGATATTGCATCAATACTACACCCATGGCGTAACCGTTGGCATCTATCTCGATCTCAAAGGGTTGTTGAATATTCGACAGTTCTAATACTGGTGTGGTACTTATCTTTTCCTTAAAAGCGTCGAAATACTTTTGTTGCTTTCATCCCCACTGAAAAGTGTTCTTCACATTGGTTAAGGCATGCAAAGGAGATGCTATAAAGGAGAAGTTTGAAATGAACCTCCTCCAATACTAGACTGCACCTAAGAAGATCTATATCTCAGTTGCACTTTTGGGCTCAGGACAATTTACAATTACATCAATCTTGGAAGCATCGATTTGTAATTATCCTCCTCCTACAATATGACCTAAGTACACAATTGTAGTCTTACCAAATTCACATTTGGACAATTTTACATACAACATTTCCCTTTGCAAAGTTTCCAATACTTGTTTTACATGCCTCACATGTTCATCCCAAATCCTACTAAAAATAATAATGTCATCTAAATATACAATCACACAATCATCTAGAAAAGGCTTGAATACATCATTCATCACATGCATGAAGGTTGCCAGAGCATTACAAAGCCCAAATGGCATAGCTAACCACTCAAACAATCCCTAATTGTTTTTAAAGGAAGTCTTCCATGCATCATGTTCTGCGACCTTGATCTGATGGTATCCACTGCACAAATCCAACTTAGTCAAATAAACAACATTCTTTAACCAATCAAGTAAATCATCTATGTGAGGAAGAGGGTATCGTTGTGTCACCATGATTTTATTTAAGGCTAGGTAATTGACACACATTCTCCATGTGCCATCTTTCTTTGGCACCATCACAATCAGAGAACCACAAGGAGACGAGTTGGGCTTGATGAACCCTTGATATAATAAGCCTTGTACCTGCTTCTTGATCTCTGTCATTTCTACAACTGACATCCTGTACATACCCACATTAGGAAGAGGAGAATCTTGCTAAATATGTATTTCATGTTGGATTTTCCTCTTAGGATGTAATCCATATGGTTCCTAGAAAATATCATCATACTTAGAAACAATATAAACTATTTATTTCTTATGAGAAGGATCACATCCTTGGAAAGCATCGGATGTTCCGACGTCTTTCTCCCTTACGACCATGAGTACGTATCTCTTATTAGTGTTTATGAGTCTCTTCATTTGACTTGCACTAACATGTGTTGTGTTTACCCTCATTTTGTGGGATCTAACAATATATTCCACTTCCCCCTTAGTAAGGTGGTATTTGTTCTCATGACAAAAGAAGATTGATTTTCTATCATAAAGATAAGGAATTCCCAACACTATGCCACATATATCAAGTGACACAACATCCAAATCCACTTCATCAATCAACTTTGAAGCAATAGAAAAATTTACCCTACATTGTTTGGTGACATTAAGTTTTTCTTTATCACATACCCAACCAAGAGGATAAGGCTTTGGATGTGGTTTCATTTCAAGACCCATATTTTTGACAAGTGCTTCAGATATCAAGTTTACTTGGGAACCTGGATCAAACAATGTATCTATCTTAGTGTGTTTAGATACAACTCTTATGTGAAATAATTCATTCCTATTTTGTTCATCATCATGAGATTCATTATTAGAATTTGTACTAGCATGAAGGAAATATTTACCTTGTACTCCAACCACTCTAACTTTTTCTTTGTCTCCTGAATTGGAACCAAAATCTTGTTGCACTGTAGCAACGGCTTTTGCCTTCTCCTTTCCATCGAACTGTTTCAGTCTCTTCTCTGGATGTAGTTTCCAACAATGTTCATCATCATGACCACTTTTCTTGCAATGAGTGCAAGATGGTTTTCCTTATTCTCTCTTTATTGTGGCAGTATTCTTGTCCTTCCTTTAAACTTCTTAAATGGATTATGTGGGAGATTGGAAGGTTTCTTTGTGGGATATTCTTGAACATGCTTTCCTATGTTCTCAAGGTGAGTGGATTTCACACAAACCTCATCAAGACTGGTGGGGTCAAACAATATAAAAGTATGACAAATATAGCTATGAAGTGTGCCAATATACTTCATCAAAGTTTCATAAGAATCGAAAGGAATGTTTAATGCAAGAGATTTCTTCCTAAATTCTTTTGTGAAACTTTGTACAGTTTGACCTTTACTTTGTCTTAAAGTTTTCCATTCCATCATTGCTTTATGTAAATAACCCAATGAATACAATTTCTTGCTTATTGCTGATTTAAATTCTGACCATGAGGAAAGAAGATTACCACACTTACTTATGTCCTCAAGTTTTCTCTCCCACCATACGAGAGTAGTGCCTTCCAACCGAAGAGAAGCGAGTTTCACTTCAACTTCCTCTTCATCAATCTATTGAACACGACAATATACTTCAACATGTCGGATCCAATTTTCTATCTTTTCAGGATTAACATCTCCATTAAAAATAGGTAAAACAAATTTTACATCAATCTTTAATCATGGTTTCTTAAAAGAGGCTTTATGGCTAGAATGATGAGAATGATGAGAATGCTCAAAGGACTAAGAACTAGAAATTGATGGTGAACATGGATGCTCAAGAGGGTATCCTCCAACCCCTTGATTTACCGAAGAATAATCATCAACTTGTGCTTCATTTTTCTTCCCTTTCTTCTTCATCCTCTTATCGTAGTCTCCATACATTTGTTTGACCATTTCTGACATGCAATAAAAGACCATATGGATTTTTTTCTCTTATTCATAAAGCTTCTCCTCTTCTGCCATTTTCTTCCTTTGAGATGCATGACCAAATTCGCGATTGAAAGTCTTAAGAGTTCCTTCACCCTGCTTATGCTTGGCCCTAGTAAGCATTCATACTCAACAATTCACGTCAAATATGACTTCTTTGATACCAACATGATCCGAGATATTTTCATCGAAGTGGCTTATAAAGAATTGTATTAAATGAGCATAAGTTAAAGTGCACCATTTAAGAAAGAAACGTTCAATAATGAAGAGACATAAGCATCAAATCTGAACACAAAATCTTGATAATAGAGTTCTTCCCTGGTGGATTATTCCTCTGGGTCCTGCTCTCAAATAGGTAGGCGTTTTTATTGACTCAACAAAAGAATTTGGAAGAATACATAAGTATACCTCATTCTGGAATCAAGCTACAGAAGCTTTGTTCAGATTAGAAAACAGACAACAACATTGAATTTTTGGCATCGAATTACCCAAAAATGATTTTATTCATGCCTCAATCTGACTCTGGCACTCATAGGCCCAAGAGAAACTCTGTCTCAATTTTTGTTCCCTACAACCTGCAATTAATTACAAAATTTGCCTCGTAAAATGTGCCCGAACATACCGTCAGGCACCACCCCTTTGTACTGGGCAGATTTCCAAAATTTAAATAATTTTTGTGGGCATTGTAAACAATGAGGCTGTTTGGACTAGTGGTTGGCGGAGGATTTGTGAAGGCATATATATTGTGGGAAGTCCCAGGCTCGAGCCTGCGGGCCTCCCCATTTTGGGTGTTGGTTAAAACATATATACATATTTTTAAATGATGGTTCTGCTAACTTTAGTAGTGGCTTATATATGATTGTTGGGTGCCAAATTTCGTAGGGTTCCGCTAGATTTGGTGGACACGCCAATTTTTTTTTTTTTTGGAATTTCGTTCTCAAGCCCTCATTGGGCATTTGCCCCCTACCACGTGGAAGCCCATGACTGGGCCAGGTGGCAGCCAACCATTGGGACATGTCAACCAACTATACAATCACCTGCCACATGAGCGTAATGTCTTACATGTTAGTTTTCCACGTCATCGTACGATTGACCACGTGGTTGTATGAACTGCAACGTCGCACATTTTTACTGGTCCACGAAATGACTCGAAAATGCCAAAAATGAGTGACACATGGCAACCTATGATGCTGCCACATCACCATGCTGATTTCAACATGACATGTGTTGACTCTTGTGTGTGCCACATACGCTATAGGGATGTTGACATGATATGTGTTGATGCTAACGTTAATAGTACGGATGTTGACTCATCCCTTGATGATTGGTCTAGGTTGACCAAACTTTGACTGTGAATATCATTCAATATGTAACTCTGTTTGATGATCCGTTTGCACCGTTGGAAAGCATGTGACTCGCTCTTTGTGATGATGCCACTTTCACTGAGTTTTGAGGACTTTTATTTTTTTCCCTTTCTCTGTCTATTGAGGCCATTCTGAGCTTCCCGAGTTGCTTCTACAAGTTATGAGTTGTCCTTAGTCTTCTTTGGATCCTTTTTGGATCATGGAGAAAAGCGGTACCAATTATTTTCATTTAGATATTCCACCATATATGCAGATTTACTTAGTTGTAAATGTGGAAAACTTGAAACTTTTTGAGCCTCCCATGATCATGGATTAGAGTGAGGAAGTTTCAATACCTTCAGTTTATGAGTTTGTTCCTGAGTACTTGGACGAGTTGAAGGAATATATCATCCTAGACAAAAGGATTTGGAATTCACGTAGGGGTGATGTTGATTATAATTAAGTGGGATTAAAGGGAACACATCCAAGCAAGGAAAAGAGGATTGAGAAAAACAAGGTTAGGGAACTATGTTTATTAAGGTTGGTTTTCATTGATGTCAACCCTTGAAGAAAGTCCGGTAGCGAATTCTGGTAGCACAAAGGTTTGGGTAATGGAGCCAAGGAGGTTTCATGTATAATAGTATGAGTTTTGATATATTTGAAGGTAATACTATTCTATATGGATAGTACATTTCATTCCATTTCCAGTGGTATGTGGAATGTCACATAACTCCTCACAATTAGAGAGTTATGGCCATGAGAAGTTGGAGAACCCAAGTTTGGGTAATGAACACAAGTTTGTTTGATGGATAATGGTATGAGTTTTGACATATTTGCAGGTAAGACTATTATATATGGATAGTACATGTCATGCCATTTCTGGTGGTATGTGGAACGTCACATAACTCCTCACGATTTGAGACTTATGGCCTTATGAAGTTGGAGGACCCTCATATGTCATCTAGAAGCCCCAAAAGGTCAAAGTAGTCAAAGTGGTTTAAGAGACTTTAGAAGGTAAATATTAAAGTGAAGTGATGAGTGTACTATAATTGAAAGTGAATACAAAATAAATTATTTAAATAATAAATTTAATGGAAAAATTAAAAGTGGGTTAACCCTAAAAGAAGGAAAGCGGGCAAAGTGACCTAGAAGATGCTTCTAAGGAAGCTACGTGAAGAGTATAAGTAAGAGGCAAGGCTCTCTCATTTTATATCACACTAGAGAATATTGAATATATATAGGTGACTGAGGTAACCAAAGTATATCTAAGCCAAATTTCAGAGGGAAGGTGAAGAAAAGAAGGTCGGAATTCAAGGGAGGATAAATTCTTTTGATGATGCTTTCTAAGGTATGTTATTTACATGTCATCTCACCATTTTTGCAATAATTTTTTTTCTAGAATGATTCAGACTATGAAATTGATAGGAAATTGAGGAAAAATATCCAAGTATCCATGATAAAAAATTTAGCTTGTGGGTCGTTGTATTTTTGGAGTTACACTCCGTGGAAAATAGGGTTTGTGTCTAGTCCTAAAACTAGTCTAAAACAGGTGCTTCGGGTAAAAACATCATAACTTCTTCATAACAGATCCAAATTTAGTATGAAAAAATGTGTTGGTTAGAGTACCATATTTAGTATTTTTTGTAACATTTTAAGATAGATTTAACAAATATTCTATGCGGGGCACACTCTACAAGTTCGCTCTCTAGAATAGGCCAGAATTCAACAAGGTATGCCATTTTTTCTATAAATACTTTTATGAGAGGTTCTAAGTAGTGACACCTGGAGGAATTGCAAAATACAAATCGAAGAACATTATGTATTATTTTCAGATCTTTATTCATTACAAGTACATAGTTATGATTATTTCATGTTAGGGTTGTTGACTAATCCCAAACTAATCATGTGAGACTAAAGAAAAGTTTGATAAAAATGCTAGTCTCTTGTTGTGAAAGTTAAGGAAGTTTTGTAGGTATGTGATCATATAAACCAGGTCTATTAGAGAGTTACAAATCATATTTGGATGATGAAATTGATGAGGGATTTTGGTTAAGGTACATGTTGGGTACATGGTTGAGACAAGTAGTTGATGAGTTGGCACATACATGAGGTGTATTGTTGATGATGTTGGTACATATTGATGAGTCATAGTTGATGAGTAGTTGACAAATGATTGGTACATACTTGGTACATGGTTGTATGAACTTGTTTATGGTAGAGGTTGATTACAGGTTGTTTGGTACAAGTTGGTGCATGGTTGATGCACTTGTTTATGGTACATGTTGATTACAGGTTGAGGTACAGGTTGATGCATGGTTTGGGTTTATTGGTACATGTTTACAGCAGTATATCTCATAGTGATAGTGTGACAGGGTTTCCATCATTATGCTTCTACTTCAGGACCATTGGATGGGGAAAGGACAGGTGGTTGTGGCCACCTTCCAATTGTAGCCGGAGAACATAGGGGGTCGTAGCCTCCTTCTGGATGTAGCCAAAGAATAGGGGAGTTGGAGATTCCCTCAAGTTGTAGCCTGAGAAACAAGGGGGTTGGAGCCTCCTTCCAGTTGCAACAGGAAAACAAAGGAAGTTGGTGCTTCCAATGAATGTAATTCTTCAAGACATATAAGAAAAAACATTATGTGGTTTTCTCCCGCTTTGGGTTTCCACATAAAACATTGGTGTACTATGTATGTGTATGATTTTTCATTTGTTCATTTCTCATTTACTCTGCAGTTATTGGATGATAATTATACATTGATATAACACTTGGATTATATGGTTAAAAAGGATTGCATTGCTCTATTACTGATTCACTCCCCTCTCAGTAATCCAACAATTGGTATCAGACAAGGTTCCTTCATAAATCAATTTAACCACTGAAAGGTAGATCATGGAGAGAAGCAACTTGTGTAAAAATGGAATACCACAGTTCAATGGACAAAAGTATGCATTTTGGAGTATAAGGATGAAAACATATATACAGGCATAGAGATTTGAAATTTGGATATCAATTGTAGATGGATACACAACACCAACAGTTCCGCCAACAAATGACAAAGAAGTGAAACTCGATCAGAATAATTCCAAAGCCAAAAATGAACTTCTGAATGGTCTTAGTGAAACAGTATTCACCATAGTTGCATATTGTAAATCTGATAAAGAGATGTGGGACAAACGTAAAAATATTTATGAAGGAGATTCAAAATTCAAAGAAACAAAGCGTCAAACTTACAGAGGTTAGTTTGAACAACTTAAGATGAAGGAAGATGAGAATATTGCAGGTTATTTTTTATGAGTTGATGAAACAGTAAATGAAATCATAGGATTGGGAGAAGAAATCAAAGAATCTGCAATTGTTCAAAAAGTACTGAGATCTCTTCCTATTAGATTTGACCCTAAGATATCAGCACTAGAAGAAAGATCAGATCTAAACTCAATAAGCATGGACAAATTACATGGAATATTCACATCATATGAAATGAGAACTGAATATGAAAATCTAGATATAAAAGAAGCAGCCTTCAAAGCATCGAAAAAGTTAAAGCAAAAGGTAAGGCAAAAAGAAGAACATAGCAGTAGCAATGACATCTTGGGAGATTATGAAGAAGTGACCAACTTTGTCAAAAGACTGAACATGGGAACCGACGATAGGTATAGACGTAAGATTCCTTTAATTTGTTTTAATTGTGATGGTATTGGTCATTTTTATAATAAATGTCCTTATAAGAAAAAGAGAAATGATGAAGGTTACTCAAAAGGCAAACAAACATATAAAGACAAAAAATGTTCTACTAGTAGAAGATATGAAACATAATATTCTAAGTGTGAGTCAAATGTGTGACCAAGGTCATAAAGTTACTTTCGATTCACAAAAGTGCGAGATAAGAAAAAAAGGTTTAGGAAAATTGATTGCTACAGCTGCGAGAACTTCAAGCAACATATATGTTTTAAGTGAAATTGGAAATGAAAAGTGTTGTCTAGGAAAGGAAGATGAAAGTTGGCTATGGAACAGAAGAATGGGTCACATATATTGTGATAACCTTGTCAAAGTCAACAAAAGGGAAGAAGTCAGAGAAATGCCCCAGATCATGAAACCAACCAACACTTTATGCAAGAATTGTCAACAAGGAAAGCAAACAAAGACCAGGTTCAAATCAAAGGAATATTCAACAACAAGACCATTGGAAATTGTGCATATTGATCTAGTTGGACCAACTAGAAAAAAAGGTTTTAAAGGTGAGAAATACTTTATGTTATTAGTTTATGATTATACAAGAATGAATGTAGTTTGCATTCTCAAGAAAAAGTCAGAATGTTTTGAAAACTTCAAGATCTATAAGGAAATGGTTGAAAATGAAATGGATTCATAAATCAAATGTTTGAGATCAAATAATGGAGGAGAGTTCACCTCAAAAGAATTTATGAACTACTACAATAGTCATGTAATAAAAAGACAATTCTCTGTTGTTAGGACACCTCAACAAAATGGAGTTGTTGAAAGAAATAACATGACTATATAGGAAATGGCTTAAACAATGCTAATGGATTCCAAATTGAAAGATACTTTTTGGACATAGGCAGTGCATACAGAAGTTCACATTCAAGATAGATTAATGCTCAGAAACAACACTAAGAAAACTCCTTACAAGCTATGGAGAGAAATACCAACAAATGTAAAGCACTTCAGAGTTTTTAGAAGCAAATGCTACATCAAAAGAGAAGATGGTAGAATGGGAAAGTTTGACTCTCGTGTAGACAAAGGAGTACTTTTTGGTTACTCAAGTACAAGAAAATCATACAAGTGTTACAACCTAAGATTGAACAAAGTGGTGGAAAGCATCAATGTAAAAATTGATGAAATAGGTAGACAAGAATTAAAGGAAGAAGAAATTGAATCAATGGAACAACTTTATGAAGAAGAAACAAAAGATAAAAAAAAGGGGAAGACGAAGATGATTTGGTAGAAACAAAAGAGCAAGTTCAGCAAGTAACTCCAAAAACACCTAGCAGATGAGTACATAAGAATCATCCATCAGATCACATTATCGGAAACAAGGATGTAGGAGTTGAGATTAGAATAAGAATCCGTTCACCAGAACATACACACCTAGAACTCACATCTACGATTGAACCAACCTATTTTGAATAGGCTAGGAAGGATGAATTTTGGAACAAGGCCATGGATGAAGAATTGGATGAAATAGAGAAAAATGACACTTGGGAATTGGTTCCAAGACCAAAGGATAAGAATGTGATCAACACAAAGTGGGTATACAAGAATAAATTGAATGAATATGGACAGGTTACAAGAAACACAACTAGATTGGTATGTAAAATATATGCATAGGTTAAATGAATTGACTTTGGAGAGACATTTTCCCCAGTTTCCAGAATGGAAGAAATCCGATTGATTTTAGCTTATGTATGCTCCAAAAATATGAAAGTGTATCAGATGAACGTAAAATCAGCTTTTCTGAATGGGGAACTTAAAGAAGAAGTCTACATTGAACAACCAGAAGGATTTTAGTTGTTAGAGAATGCAGATTATGTGTGTGAATTAAAGAAGGCCTCGTATGGTTTAAAACAGGCTCCTAGAGAATGGTACTCTAGACTGGATAAATATCTACAACAGGCAAGGTTCAGAAAAGGAAGTGCAAACAACAACCTCTACATCAAGGCAAGTCAAGATAGTATTTTATTAATTGAATTTTATGTTGATGATATTATTTTTGGTAGTGATGATGACAGGTTAAGCCTGAAATTTTCAAAGGATATGCAGAATGAATTTGAAATGTCATTACTTGGAGAAATATCCTTCTTTCTGGGACTTCAGATATGTCAAAGCAACCGAGGAATTTTTATTTCTCTAACCAAGTATATCATAGAAATGCTAAAGTGGTTTGGAATGGAATATTGCAAACCAATTATCACTCCCATGCAAACCAGTTGCAAGTTAAGAAAATATGATGATTCAAAGTCTACAAATCAAAGGAAATACAGGTCAATGATTGGTAGCCTACTATATGTGAGAGCATCTAGACCAGATGTAATGCAGACAGTTGGACAGCTCACATGATTTCAAGCAACACCAAAGGAATCACATGTATTAGCAGTGAAGAGGATTTTTAGATATCTCAAAGGAACATAAGATTTTGGATTATGGTATCCAAAAGGAAAGGATCTATCACTTATTGCCTACACAGATGCAGATTAGGTAGGTTGTATTGATGACCGACGAAGCACCAATGGAACAACGTTCTACTTGGGTGAGTGTTTAGTATCATGGCTAAGAAAGAAACAATCATCAATATCTCTATCTACATTCGAGACATAATATATTGCAACAACAACATGTTATACATAGGCTCTATGGATGAAACAAACTCTGACAGATATACAGGTTGAGTATGATGAGCCCATTCAAATCTATTGTGATAATACAAGTGCCATTAGTATCTCAAAGAACCCGATGATGAACTCCAAGATGAATCACATTCCAATCAAGTATCACTTTCTATTGGAATAGGTTGTAGAAAAGAGCATCACAGTTGAGTATGTGGGCACAAAAGAACAAGTGGAAAACATCTTTACAAAACTGCTTCGATGAGAAGCCTTTGATTATCTTCACCAGAGACTCGGAGTTATTTCTACTCCAAAATGAATGCTTTTGAATGCTTATCTTATATGTCTTAGATGTACACGAGGAAGCACCATAAAGAGGATAGTTCAGGTTGGGAGATCAGACAATTCAGTTAGGGGGAGCATCCCTGGATGGAAAGATACCTTTTCCATTGATGACAAAGGGGGAGAGATTTATCAGATGTAGAGAACTGAGACATGTCTCTAGGGGGAGCAATGGTCACAAAGATGCAGAGAACAAAGGCATGGTTCTAGGGGGAGCATGAGTGATATGAATTCAGTATTGTATGACATGATTTTAGTATTGCATCATAGTGTTTCCATCAATGTCAAAGGGGGATATTGTTTATTAAGGTTTGTTTTCATTGATGTCAACCCTTGAAGAAAGTCCTGTAGTGAATTTCAGTAGCACAAAGGTTTGGGTAATGGACCCAAAGCTATTTAATGTATAATGGTATGAGTTTTAATATATTTGAAGGTAAAAATATTCTATATGGATAGAACATGTCATTCCATTTCCGGTGGTATGTGGAATGTGACATAACTCCTCACGGTTAGAGAGTTGTGGCTATGAGAAGTTGGAGAACCTAGGTTTGGATAATGGAACCACGCTTGTTTTATGGATAATGGTATGAGTTTTGATATATTTTCAGGTAATACTACTCTATATGGATATTACATGTCATGCCATTTTTGGTGGTATGTGGAACGTCACATAACTCCTCACGGTTTGAGAGTTATGGCCTTACGAAATTGGAGGACCCTCATATGTCATCTAGAAGCCCCAAAAGGTCAAAGTAGTCAAAGTGGTCTAAGAGATTTTAGAAGGTAAATAATAAAGTGAAGTGATGAGTGTAGTATAATTCAAATTGATTAAAAAATAAATTATTTAAATAATAAATTTAATGGAGAAATTAGAAGTGGGTTAACCCTAAAATAAGGAAGGTGGGCAAAGTGACCTAGAAGATGCTTCTAAGGAAGCTACTTGGAGAGTATAAATAAGAGGAAAGGCTCTCTCATTTTATATCACACTTGAGAATATTGAATATCTATAGGTGATTGGGGTAGAAAAAGGATATATAAGATGAATTTCAGAGGGAAGGTGAAGAAAAGAAGGTCGGAATTCAAGGGAGGATAAATTCTTTTGATGATGCTTTCTAAGGTATGTTATTTACAAGTCATCTCACCATTTTAACAATAAATGTTTTCCTAGAATGATTTAGACTGTGAAATTGATAAGCCATTGAAGAAACATATCCAAGTATATGTGGTAAAAATTTCAGCTTGTGGGTCGTTGTATTTGTGGAGTTACACTCCGTGGAAAACAGGGTTTGTGGCTAGTCCTAAAACTAGTCTAAAACAGGTGCTTCGGGTAAAAACGTCATAAATTCTTCATAACAGATCAAAATTTAGGAAGAATGAATGTGTTGGTTAGAGTACAGTTTTAATTATTTTGTGTAACATGTTCATATCGATTCATCAAATATTTTGTGTGAGGAACGCTCTACAAGGTTTCTCTCTAGAATAAGCCAGAATTCAACAAGGTATGCCATTTTTGCTATGACTCCTTTTCTGAAAGGTTCCAATTAGTGAAACCTGGAGGAATTGCATAAAAACATATGAATAACATTGTGTACTATTTTCAAATCTGTATTCATTACAGGTACATATTTATGATTATTTCAAGTTAGGGTTGTTGACTAATCCAAAACTAGTCATGTGAGACTAAAGACAAGTTTGATGGAAATGCTAGTCTCTTGTTGTGAAAGTTAATGAAGGTTTGTAGGTATGTGATCATATACACCAGGTCTATTACAGAGTTAAAATTCATATTTGGATGATGAAATGGATGTGTGATTTTGGTTAAGGTACATGTTGGGTACATGGTTGAGATAAGTAGTTGATGAGTTGGCACATACATGAGGTGTATAGTTGATGATGTCGGTACATATTGATGAGTCATAGTTGATGAGTAGTTGATACATGATTGGTACATACTTGGTACATGGTTGGATGCACTTGTTTATGGTACAGGTTGATTACAAGTTGTTTGGTAAAGGTTGGTGCATGGTTGATGCACTTGTTTATGGTACAAGTTGATTACAGGTTGAGGTACAAGTTGATGCATGCTTCAAGTTTATTGGTACAAGTTTACAACGGTATATCTCACAGTGATAGTGTGAAAATGGTTCCCTCATTCTGCTTATGCTTCAAGGTGGTTGGACGGGGCAAGGACAGGTGGTTGTAGCCACCTTCCAGTTGTAGTCGAAGAACATAGGCGGTTGTAGCCTCCTTCTGGTTGTAGCCAGAGAATAGGGGAGTTGGAGCTTCCCTCAGGTTGTAGCCTGAGAAACAAGGGGGTTGGAGCCTCCTTCCAGTTACAGCTAGAAAACAAAGGAAGTTGGTGCTTCCAATAAATGTAATTCTTCAAGACATATAATAAAAAGAATTTTGTGGTTTTCTCCCACTTTGGGCTTCCATGTAAAACACTGGTGTACTGTGTATGTCTATGATTGTTCATTTTTTCATTTCTTATTTACTCTGTAGTTATTGGATGATAATTCTACATTGATATAACACTTGGATTATATGGTTAAAAAGGATTACATTTCTCTATTAATGATTCACCCCCCCTCTCAGTAATCCAACGAACTCTTTCCTCACTTATCTATTGATTGATGAAATATTTTGGTGGTCCAAAAATCTCTTAGTGGGAAGGTGTGATCCAAAAAGGATCCAGAGAAGACTAAGGATAACTCAGAATTCAGAGAAGTACTTGAGGAAGCTCAGAATGGCCTCAACAGACAGAGAAAGGGAAAAATTCAAAGTCCTCAAAACTCAGTGAAATTGGCATCTCTGTGAAGAGCGCATTGCAAGATTTCCAACGAAGTAAATGGTTCATCAAACAAATTTACGGATTAAAAGATATCCGCGGTCAAATTTTGGTCAACCTAGCCCAGTCAACAGGGATGAGTCAACATCAGTACTTTTGACGTCAACATCAGTATGGATGAAGTTAATGCTTGTACAAGGTACATGGAACATGTAAATGGAGACAATTGTCATTCTGATATCAACATGACGTTAGTATGATGATGTGGCAGCACCCCAGAGGCTGCCACATGTCACTCAATTTTGGATTTTTTTGGTGAGTCTGTGGACCAATGGGAAAGTGCCATGTGGTGGTCCATACAACCATGTGGCAAACCATAATACCATCTGGTAGGTGATGTGGCAAACATGTTGCATCTGTACAATATGTGGCAGGCTGACGTGGAAGACATGTGACATGGCAGGATGACCATACAAGTGGATGACGTGGGCCAATGAGTGGTTGCCACGTGGCCCATTCATGGGTTTCCATGTTGCAACGAGAAAATTCCCAATGAGGACCAGCAACTAGAGATCTGAATTTAAAAAAAAAAAGGGGTTGCTTGGCGCCAACCTGCAGTCCGCCAAAATTATACAACATTCTGACACATTTGGCATAACAAACAACTAGTCTACGAAAGTTGTAGGTGGTTCCACCATATTTGGTGGCAACTCGCCATATATAGTTGAGGCATAATCCATGGGAGTAATAAATAGTATGTAGTTGTAACAATACACCCAAAAGGGGAGGCCCACGGGCTTGACCCCGAGACCTCCCAAACCATAGACTTTAATAAGCCATCCGCCAACCATTAGGCCAACGACCTCCGTTGGTAAACTCTGACTATGTTTTTATTTAAAAATTGAATTTGCCCAATGCACGGGGGGTAGGCATGCTCACAAGTCAGTACTGGGCACATATTTTGATGCAGGAACATAGCCATTAATGCAAGTTGCAAGCACAAAAACCAAGACAATATTTATCTTGGGCCTAGAAGTGTCAGACTCAGATCGAGGCGTGGAGATAGTTGTTTTTGGGTAATTCGACGCCACGAATTCAGTGGTGTTTTTTTTCTAATGTGAGAAATTATTATTGATCTTAACTCCATAATTAGGTATACTTATGTATTTTTCCAAGTTCTTTTGCTAAGTTAATAAAAATGCCTACCCATTTGAGACCAGGACCTAAAGACGTAGTCCATCAATGACAAACTTTGTTATCAAGTTTTTCGTGTTCATATATGATGAATATGTATATTCATTATTGAGTTATTCCTTCTTTATGGTGCACTTCATTTTATTCTCATTTAATACAATTCTTTAAAAATTCACATCGATAAAAAGATCCCGAATCATTTTGCTAGAGAGTAGGCACTTCTAGGCCCTAACTTACCTTCCTTCCTTAGCATTTTTGAAAGACAATTTAATTGGTGACTAGAATGAGATTACTAAAGAGTTATCACTTTAGGGCTATAATAATCACTCCCAATAAAATCCATAATTGGCAAGATCAAGCTAGTAGAAGAGTTAAAAGGAGAAATAAGCATTTGTTGTTTCTCCCCTAGGGTTTAAACAAGCAATTTCATAATCTCAGACATGAAACAAGTAAATTTTACCAAAAACATCCATAGCATGAATAAAAATGAATATTTTCTACTTACTACACTAAGAATAATCAAGTCAAACCCTAGTTGAAGACCATTCTGTTAGCACATAAGATGTGTAGGGGTCAAAATATTTTAGATTTCTAGGTTTGAGTCATAGGGTCTTTAAATTTTTAGGTTTTGAGCTGTATCTCATGTCATAACTCATGTTTGATTTTTCCTTGAGCATATTTTTTATTTTATTCTTTGTAAGAGCCTTGGTGTCATGATATTTTTCATCACCATGAAAGAAGGGTTAGTATGGGTCACACCCCTGGTCTTAAAATCATCATCATCATATGTATTGTCTCAAAGGTATGTACAAAAGGTTACATTATGTCATTTTCAACCATTTGAAGGTCAAGTCGAGTGTCAAATCTAGTTGCTGCAAACTCACCTAAAAGTTCATAGCGTATCAAGAAGTATCTTATGCACTAATCTCTCAACATTGTACTTTGAAAACGTGTCAGGGGAGATCTCGTTGTTTTTAGCACATTCAATTCATTATGATTTTCAAGATTGTTTCAAGGAACAAGTCTAACAGTTTGAACAAAGTAGGCTGCTAGAATTTAAAAATTGGCACTATGAACTAGATGTAGTAGATGAAAAGGATTGGATGCTTCCACCTAAGTCCCAGTCAAGTTCATGAGACACCAATCCAATTTCCAGACACACAAGGTACTTCTTTGGTGATTGCATGATGCTTAAAGGGTTTCTTGAAAGTGCAAATTGTTGTATATTGTTCTTGCACTGCAAACTATTAAATGTTCTATGTGTAGCCAACACTCTGCACTATTAAAACACACAACTTTGGTATCCTAAACCCTGGCCATTTTCAATATTGTTATAACAAAGGGGAATCTTACAGTTTCCTCTTGCAAACAATAGCATTATCCACTTCCAATCAGTGCTGCAAACTGTCCATTACAACTCAGCGTTGCAAACTGTGCACTGTAGACTCTGGGTTTTCAACCCTCTGTTTCTTGATATATCAAACCCTCTTCAGTTGAGATTCATCTAGGGCCGAGGTTTTAACCAGTCAACTCCTATGTTTCTCCTCAGACATGGAAAATCTTGAAATTTTTTCATAAAAATCTAGTTCAATTCGCGTTGCAAACTGGCACTACGAACTTAACTAGGGCACTGCAAACCATCTGTTTTACACAAATCTTCTTCAATTTTTTCTTATCTGAAATTTTCATTCATTTGAATTTCTATTTCTCTTTTCTCACTTCCTACTTGTAGCTTGTTCATCCTCACACTATTGTTGTGCATAAATTGTTCAGTCAAGTAAAACTTATGTTGTGTCAGCTCTGCAAACAAACCCTGAATTTCTTGTTTTTATTACATATCTCATAACAAACTATCATAAGAGGGTATAGGAGGTTTTAAAAATAGTCATTTTGGATAGTCAACAAGGCAAGAAGATCCAGAAAGGGGGAGAGTTTGTGAGAGTTGAACCACATGACATGCAACTCATTCATTCTGAACCATTTTTCAAGAAATCTTTCCAGATGGAGGGTTGCCTCAATTTTTGTGAGAAAATGAAAAGAGGACATCTTGAAGTAGCTAAGCAGTTTGTACTCAACTTCAGTGAGGCAAAGACTAAGGTGGGGGTGCTAGAATTTGAATTCTCTGATAAGTGTATTTATATAGCCATAGAGATACCTAATTGTGGTGAGAAGTGGTTTAAAGCCATATCTTTGAGCTCTTCTTTCTACAATGAATTCCTAAAACCTGAATATCAACAAGACAACCTATCCAAGGGAGTGCCAAGAAGTCACATGCTGGAGTATTTTGACAAGATGCTCAGGGTCATTCAAAGGTACTTCACGTGTGAAGGAAGGTTAAATATGGTATATCAATACCATATCATATTACTATTACACTTCACTGGGAAAGAGTCCATGAAACTTCCCTTTTATCAAAGTCCATGAATCAAAGTCCCGGGAAAGCTTTTAGCTTATTTGGCGAATATTGGTACTATAGTAAAATCTACCAAAAAATAAAGGTGACACCCTCCTGTGACGCATTTCAACTACCAATTAAAAATATCCTTTCATATTTCATTGTTAATCAGACTATTCTAGAGCATGGTTTTGAGATCACTTGGAATGTCAACTAGAACATATATGAAAAATGTGGCGTTTGCAGGGAGAGTAAAGGGATTTGTGGCTATAATGGTTCATAATCGTTTCTTTACCATTGTGCCGATGGTACATCACACCTTGACAAATTCCCCATAAATGCTAGGTTTTCAAATCACCTTCTACAACTCTCAATCTGTAAAGATATATTAAATAGTCCATTCTACCAGTACCCTTGAATCATGTTATATCTTTTGTTTCCTTATCTGTTAAGTATGCATTCTCTTACCAAAAATTGTGGATCCTTGATACAAGAGGTTGAAGCAAGTCGATTATAATTGGTAAATATGATTTGTCCCTATTCAATATCTCCAATTTATTAAATTCAAGGTGAATTTGCATTTTATTTCCATTAATATTCTCTTTGGGGATTGGATGGAGATCACATTAATATCAATCTCTTCATTCCACCTTAGGCTATTCCATTGGAGCAGTTGTGCTGACAACAATAGCACTAGTATTTTTCTTACGGTTTCTTGTGAAGAGGAGAAAGCATCCTCCTCCTCCTCCTCCTCGTAGCTCTATTTCAAAGGTGGAGAAATTCCTAAGGGAATACACTCATGAAATGTCAATCGGATACTCACAATTTGACCTCAAGAATATGACAAAAAACTTTGTAGAAAAGTTGGGAGAAGGGGGTTATGGTGTGGTGTATAAAGGAAAGCATCAAAATGTTTTTCCAGTGGTTGTTAAGCTTCTTGATAGGCATAGACACATCAAGACCCAATTCATGAATGAAGTGGCCACCATTGGATGGGTCCATCACGTCAATTTGGTTCGTCTGTTGGGGTATTGCTTTGAAAGCATTACAATCGCACTGGTATATGAGTACATGGTTAATGGATCTCTAGAGAAGTTTATATTTGCAGGAAAAGAGAAGGGGCAAGTATTTAAGGTGGGAGAAATTGTATTCAATAGGCTTGGGTGTCGCTCGAGGAATTGCATATTTACACCAAGATTGCGAGAAGCACATCATACATTTCGACATCAAACCCCACAATATGTAATGATCCCAAGCCATTATGCAAGGATCATCACTGTTTTGGTGTCTTTTAAAAACTTTTTCTAAGTGAGGTATTTCATAAAACACTTTGCTGATCTACTTTTTAGATGTGTTTATATGTGTTTATGCAGAAAATAATAGAAAGACATAACCATGGAACATACCTCAACCATATGCAATAAGATAAACAAGCCAAAACATCTCAATTCTTCTTTATTCATAAAATAGAGAAACCTGCTACAATGAAGATGCCGATCTGGAATGCTCAATAGATGGCCAAGAAGATAAACAATAGATAAGAGCTTCTACAAAATGCTCCCACTAATACAAAGGATTTCCTCCAAAGGCTCAATAAGAAATGAAGATCAATACAAGTAGATCTGAATGCCAAACTCTCCAGCTGAAGAATGCGATGCTCCAATAGAAGGCTGAAACCCTTAAGAACTTGGCCCTGCTGCCAAAAGTTTCCAATCACCCTAATAAATATGCCAACTGATATATCGAGTGATGGTAATAACAACAGAGTTGACTGAATCTCCAAGATCCCTCTCAATCTCTGTAGATCTGAAATCACCCACTGAATGGTGCGCCCCACTGGATGACTGAAACCCTAGATAATTCGGCCCTGTTGAAGGAGGCCTCCAAATGCTCTGAAACTCTCCAAAAATATAGATCGGGACACTACAAGTCACTAGGTAAAGTCTCAGGGTCAAATATGAAGTGTAACCCCTCCAAACGGACTAGATCTAGATCTCAAAAACGCCCTCCTTCTCTTCAATTTGCCCCACTGCTCAAGAAATAATCTAAGCCATAAAACTATCTCAGAAAGAACTAGATATGATGTCCAAGGCCCTGCAATGAAAACCCAAGTGATATAATCCTCAACGGCCTTGCCAATATCCTATAACGAATCTCTCTCCAAAGATGGTGCGCCCCTCTTGCTGGAATCCCTCAACTGGTGCACCCTCTCTCTATCTGCACATGAAACTGATGTAGAATCCTCCTACAACTGAGTAGATC
>JZKD02S1633079.1:21090-34479 GCA_000966675.3 Picea glauca
ACTCAAAATAAGAAATCTATTATGGAGAAATCAATCTAAAACATAAACTTTATTACAACATGATGAAATCCATGACTAACTCATTATCTCAAGAGCAAAGACTAACTATGTTCTTCTTCACTTTCTCTCTTCCTCTCCTCCTCTCCTCCTAAAAAATGAGGAGAGAGTCCTCTTATTTATACATGAGTGCTTTTCAAAGAAAATAAGCAACTCATAAATACAATTCCACTTTTCTCTTAACCAATTTTCTATAATTACAAAATACTTATCCCTTCAAATCCTCTCCACTTTTCTCTCAACCAATTTTCTATAATTACAAATACTTATCCCTTCAAATCCTCTCAACCAATTTGTTATAATTACAAAATACTTATCCCACTTTTCTCTCACAAATTCTCTCATGATATTCCTCCTTGAAATTAGCTTGAATTATCTCCTTCAAATTGTGAAAAGATGGAGAAAACATTCGAGAAACTTGTGAATACTCCTTAGTTGAAAGCTTCAAATATCCCTATATTACAAAGCTCACACAAATCTTTGAGATATATATGAAAAATATTTCAATTTTCTAATATTTAATCATAAATTCTCTTTTAATACTAAAATAAATGATTTGGAAAATAATAAGGCTAAACCCATATTTAATTATGAAAATGGTATTGATGAATGTTTTATGGAGTGGTAGAATATGGATAAATGTGAAGAATGGTGAAAGGAAAAGATGATGGAAATGCGACAATTCTGAGACTCAACAATCCGTTGTTGGTGAGTGCCCTTGACCTGTGTGTCCACTATCTGGTTAGTGGATGTTTGTTCCATGCAGTCAGGGTTGAGATCTGTTGGTGTCAGTTGTTCAACGATCTTAGAGGTGTCCAATAACATTGGAAAATATGGACGAAGGAGGTCCACATTGAATATTGGATGCTTTCCAAGGAATGGTGGAGTGTTGAGCTCAAAATCATTGCTACCCATAGCCTTGGTGATAGTGTAAGGCCCATAACTAAGTGGGCGAAGCTTCTGATGGGGCCTGGTGAGACACTCCTTTTGAAAATGTAACCATACTTTGTCACCAACCTGAAACTGGTGTGGTACCCTGTGTTGATCATGGCATTTATTGTACTTAACATTGGATTCCTGAAAAATTTCCTAGACCTATTAGCAGATGTGTTGAATCCGCTCAATGAATCAGATGGCTTTGTCGATCATAGACTGATCAGGGGAAGAGTCTATCTGTGCGGTGGCAAGAGGAAGTACAACATCAATGGGTCCCAAGGGTTGGAATCCGAGACCCACCTGAAATGGGCTATGGCCAGTGGAACTATGGAGAGCCCTATTGTAACTGTGTTGGACATATGGGAGACCCTCGTCCCATGTACGTGGATGCTTAGAATTGTACATGCGCAGGATGTGCACAATCATTCGATTGACGACCTCTGTTTGGCCATCAGTTTGGGGGTGGAAAGTAGTGGATTTTGTGAGCTTGGTGTCCAACAAAGACCAGAGACTCGACTAAAAGGTGTTGAGGAACCTGTTGTCTCGGTTGGAGATGATGGTATGTGGTATCCCAAAGTGGACCCACACTTGTTCGAAGAATATATTGGAAGTATCTGTCGCTGTGGAATTCTTCTTATAGGCTGTGAGGATGGCCATCTTCGAAAATCGATCAACACCCACAAACACTCAGTCATTTCCTTGCTTGGTGGAAAGAAATCCAGGCATGTAATCCATTGAGATGGATTTCCAAGGCTTCTTGGGAATAGTAATAGGGGTGCATAAGCCTTGCTTCTTGATGGCTGGCTTGGCAATGACATAGGCAATGAAAGATATGATATAATTGTTGACATCTGGTCGAAGTTTTGGCCAATAAAAATGTTTCTGAAGAATGACCACAGTTTTCTCTACGACAAAATGTCCTACCACCCGACTGTAGTGGGCTTCCCAAATCATCTTTTCACACTCACTTGTAGGAACACAAAGATGGCCTAGGCGGCATAAGAGTGTGTCCTGGATGTGAAAATCAGTGACAGTTATGCCTGTACCCAAGAGTTGATATGTGGTGGCGAAGTTCGGATCTTGTTGATAAAGTTGGGGCCACTCATATGCTTCATGTCCATAGGAATGGAGCACAATGGTGAGTGAAGCCACAGGAGGCCGACTGAGGCGATCAACGACACGATTGGAGATACATGTCTTATACTTGATGTTGGGATGGAACTGTTGCAGGTAGATGGACCACTTATGATGGCATTCGTTATGAAATTTCTCCTATATTTGTATGAACTGCAGAGGCTTGTGATCAATGTGTATGGTCACCTCTTTCCCCAGAATGTAATGTTTCCATTGATGACAGACTTGTACAATGAAATACATTTCCTTGTCATAGGTGGGGTATTTTCGAAAAGTATCAGAGAGTGTCTCAATAAACACAGAGAGAGGAACGAACTGATTAACATATTGAATACAATAAACACAAAGATATGAAGAATAACACAAATATCCAGTGAACAATATCTTCTATAAAATAATGAAATAGGTTGAAACTATAAAACTGCAGAACTGAAACACTTGCTCGAATGGTGGTAGCTATCTCTGAGAAGAGATGTGGCTTCTATGTGCATCCGTTTGAGCAAAATGGATTAAAGTGAGGCTCTATAGGCCTTTTTGATATTACTCATGAATTCAAAAACCCTAGACATCCAAAAACCTAACCCTAGAAGGTGAAATGCCAAAAGTCATGTGGGCCCTATGGGTAAGTTGGTGTAATTTGGTACCTCAACTTCCCAGGGTCATAACTTTTGCATGCGAGCTCCATTTTAGGCATGTGATAGCCTGTTGGAAAGGTATTTCATAGAAATACACATTCCATCATCAAAATCTAACTTTGTCTACATTTTGACTATGGCGAGCCAAAAAGACAACGTTTAGGACCCCAAAACGACCGTGGAAGTACAACAAGATGTGCTGACATGAAAAGATACAAAATAAGCCTATTGGATTAGGTGAGAGGCCACCTGTATCCACCTGGAGGATGTGTGGGGATTCAGATAGCCCGAGAAGTGTAGAACCCACAATTACAAAGTAGTACAGAAGAACGTGTTGAACAAAAAACGAACACGAGGAGCCAGTTGGAATAGGTGGGTGGCGACCAATATCCACGTGGATCACTTTCCTAGTGAATTATCTTTACAACCCCATATTTTTAGTAGGTTTAAGGATGGTGGCTTGTTTATTCCATGCTACTCATCTAAAGGAAGTGAAAAATCCCAATTTTTTTGGTCTCTTCACTTCTTCCTTGTGCATGGATGGGATTACTAATTTGGAATTGCAAGTCATGTCAAAAAAGTTAAGTGGTAACCAAGACCTCTCCTTATTTGAAAATTTTGTTGTATTTTTACCAAGCACTCCCTTAAATTCTCATGTTACCTCCTCCTTGTTGTTCACCTTTTTTTTCCTATTCTCATTCAACATGGTGTTTTCCTTGTGTTTTGCTTAGTGTTTAGTCTTCTTGCCTTGTGGTTTGTCTTGGAAACCCCATATTTTTGGTAGGTAAAGTGGGAAACCCCAAATTATCTTTGCCCTCTCACTTATTACCACATTATTACTTATACCCACTCATGAAAGGAGTGTGGCTCATAAAAACTTCAATCTACAAATTGTTAATATTTGCTCAAGAGGAATCATAAAAAATGAATAGTCTACAAGTTGTGCTTGTGGGTGTGTTTTTCAGAGTGCAAAGGTCACTAAAGGCTCCTAAAAAGTCTTGATGTTACCTATATTTCCAATAGGTTAAATCTAGTCCTTACTATAAATCAAACAAAGATTCTAGTATTCGCAAACTCCCATGATACAAAAGTCAAAAACCCTTACAGCCTTTGGATCTGTGTGTTGAAGCTTGATAGGACATGTGTTTGACTTCATTGACGACATGAGGAAGATGGAACCGTTGAAATAGAAGTGTTGCAACTAATGTTGTATTTTTTTTATGCATGGTTTACATCTTGTGTCGTCGAGTACATTTAGGTCAAGTGTCTCAAGGACACATGAAGAAATGGTCCCAGGGCATAAAAAACCAAACCAAAATATAGAATTGAGTGTGGTAAGCTCCTACAAAGATGTTTGGGCAAGCATGGCATGAGCACGCTGCCCACATGATCCTAGGGTAGAGTTTTCCAAATTTGATCCTTTAATTCAAAAATGGCATTATCCCTTCCCTAGGTGGCCTGGCCTATTACTGCATAGTCATTTCTCCCTTGCTTTTGTGACGTGATCAATAAAATGGGTGTTAGCTAATTCTTTGCTAGAAAGATTTTGTTGTCTTCGAATTTTTGTAATAATGTTTCGTGGCGCATTAGATTGATGCATATAAGCTTTATGGTACTTGAATCTAGATTAAACTAAATGATATTTATTTTTCCGCCTTAAGATTTCCTTCTATTCATAAATGGTATGTTTCCCATCCAATATATAGAAATTTATAACTTCAAATTCTACTTCTTTTCGTGTGCAAATTGAACCCGTTATTTGATAAATTTGTGAAAAAAAAGGCATTAGGATAGACTCTATAGTTGTTATTAATAAATTTGGGACAAGCAACATAACCAACCTTGCCACATTTTCTTCATTGACTTTTCATAATTGAAAATCAGGAGGTGCAATACCACATCTAATAAAATCAATTAAAAACTATTTTTAATCGAATAAAAATATCAACCAGTTTTTGTAAATGTTCTCTAATTTCTCATATCTCTTAGTAGTCTTATGAGTCATCACCTTTGTGGAACTTTCTTTCAAGGATTTGAAGGTAGACTTGATATCTTTTTCTAAGTCTCTTATATGAGTTATTCTAATAAATATGAGGTTGTTTTCATAATGAATATTAGTAAGCTTATCCATCATGTTTATTAGATGTAATACACAAGATGTTGATTTGGTAAAAGCTTTTTTTTTTTAAGACTTTTAAAATACCTTTTTTAAGTCACTTGATTTAGTTATTACTTATCAATTTAATTTGTCATAAGATAGTAATACCCAACCATTTTTTTTGTGGAGGATATATCATCATTGGATTTGTCCCTTTTCATTAGATTTGGATGATACATAAGAATATGAAGATCAATTTATAGTAGAAAACAATTGTTACCCTCAACAACCTCAATCTAGACACATWAAATTTCTTCATTGATCACATTTGTGGCTATGACCATGCCAATATAGATAACTATGTATCCATCCACTTGATAAAAACTGAATTCTATGTGGAAATTKGTTGGCTCATTTAAATCAACAAAGGATTCAAATTTGAATTTTTCAATATTAACATAGTTACCAACTTAATGAGAWTAATGACCTCAAAATGAAAACTATGGCCCAAAAAACTCATATTTTTGTATCAAAAACACCAAATCAACCCCCAAATGAAAAAAGGGTGCTATCGTTAGGACAATTTTTCAAAGATGGTTAAAATTTAAACTTTTTGGCGTGTATATTTTCACAGTTTGTCATAGTTGTTGTATAATAATTCTGGAGTTTAACTATATAGATAGTTTTTGAAACRTCCAAYGTTTCGAATGGACACTCCACCCATTTTCAGRKACAAGATAAGTTGTATAATTAGAARAGAGTGTGCTCTCAAGCATAATTTAAAGGGTTGAGAAAACAAAAAAGTATCTATTGGTACCATAATATTAAATTARAAACGTTCAAAATTGGGTAAATAATAAAAACTTATTAAGAGGATTAAGTAAAATTATCAATTAAATTAAATTAAATTGGAYTGAAGGAGATCACATAACAAAATGATTAAAGATGGGGGAGGAGAGATAATAGCGGAGATAAGGTTAAATAATAAATCAAGGAGATGACCTAAGGTTAAATAATAAAGTTATAAATTAAATTATTTATATGATTGGGTTAAATGATAAATTATAAATTAGGTGACATTAATTATTGGGAAGAGAGATTGAAATGTGGAGATAAGAGGAAGAGCGAGTGAGAATTGGAGAAAAGAGGGGCAAGTATTACTCGAGAAAAACAAGGAGAAGGTCAATATTTTAAATAAAGGGAGGGGAGGGGAGGGGAGGAGGAAGAGAATAGGAAGTGAGATAGATTTGGGGGGTAAAGGAAGAGGACCGAAGATTCAGTTTAGAAGCGAGAACTATGTATCTATTCACTTGATAAAAACACAATTATATGTGGAAGTTGGTTGGCTATTTAAATCAACAAAGTATTAAAATTTGAATTTTTCAATATTAACATAGTTACCACTTAACGAGAATTGTTACTTCAAAAATTCATATTTTTGTGTCAAAAACACCAAATCAACTCTCATATGAAAAAATGGTGTTACACCATTTTTTCAAAGGTGGTTAAAATTTAAACTTTTTGGCGTGTATGTTTTCACATTTTGTCATAATAAAAAGTAAAAAATTATTAAAAGAATTAAATTAAATTATCAATTAAATTAAATTAGATTAGATTAAGGGACGAAGAAACATAATATTTTATTTTGTTTTTAAAAATAAATAAAATATTTTTAATTTACATTATTAAAAAAAAAAAACTAAAATAACTCGAAAGTGGAGTGTTTTTTTTTTTAAAATGGAGTTTTAACAAAACCAAAATAAATAAAAAATAAGTTTAAAAAAATCATAATCCAATTTAAAAATAAAAAATAAACGAATACAACCTAAAGAACTAAAATAAAATTTAAAAAACAAAAACAATATTTAAAATGAAAAATTAATTAAAAAAGAAAACCCATTTTGTTTTTTATAAATAAAAATAAAAATAAAAAATACTATTAAAATTGAAAATTTAAACACAAAAAATAAAAAAATAAATTAAACTATTTTTTTTAAAATAAACAAATACACATAAAAAAATTAAATAACAAGTGGAAAAAAACAATTTTAAATAAATTAAAAACAATTTTGAATTCCTCTGCTAGTTCCTTTGTAGCCAGTTTTTCATTGAGTATGGGGAGGGCCATCGATCTACTAGAGCCAAAGTTTTGTGCTTGGGCACTGTTGTTGGAACACGAACCTCTGGCAACTGGTCGATCTTCTTAACGAATCTAGAGGGGACTGGTTTTGCAGAAGGTTTCCCCAATGAGGAAACCAACGATCGGAAGGTTGTTGCATCCATGTTAAAGTCAGGAGGAGGAAGGTAGCCTCCCCCTAACATCATGACTCATTTGAGACTAATTTTAGGACTTGTAAAATCCCTAATCTCCACAACCTATATCTCTGAAAGTATAACGAAACAAAACATGAAATTTTGACCATAGGTACTTCACTATGGAACCTTAGGCTCCCAAAATTTTCATACTCTGGAACTATCCAAAAAAATATTATAGTGAAAATACCAAGATGACTCATTTGAAGGAGCCAAACCCAAGGATTGTATGCTCTTATAACAAAATGTTAGGAAAAAAACACCCAAATAGCATAAAAATAGAAAGAGAAGTAACTCCACACCTTGAGAATTAGATAGAAAAATGAATGAGAATCCTCTTTAAGGGGGAAAAATCCTTTTACAATATAACAAATGCACAAGATGAAATGCTCATTAAAGATAGGTCTCCTTGGCATATATAGGAGATAAAGGGTACAATTACAATTAAAGAGTCTATCTAACCCATAACAACAACACCAACACAATAGTAGAAATGCAATAACTAGGGCATGAGGTGCCATTATGTATCTTGGGCATGATATAGCATTTTGTAAAGACTATATAGTTAAGCCAATTTGGAATACATATGCATTCCTTTAGACATATTATAATGAATTGTGTATTGTTCATTTTTTGAATAATATTGTGTTTTTTTTTTTTTTTTGTAAATGAGTGTGTGAATCTATATTGCTTTATAAGGTTATAGTAAAAAACTGATGAATGGACTCTCAGGATCTGCCTTAACAGAAACTAGATCTGGAGTCCCTGGAGTGCAGTATCTGAAAACAAACAAGAAGTGCTTGGGTCGCCACAACGGGAAACCAACTCAGGCTACCATAATCCAGTCTAAAAACTTCATCAAAAGAAATCAAAACAATCTGAACATAGTGGGGTGAGCTCCTACTCTGAGAGACAAGGTCTAGGCGGGTCCTACGCTAGTCTAGGTTGATGGGGTGCTCTGCGTCCCCTTCTTGTTGTGCAACATCCTCCTCCCTCTGTTCTACCAGACATAGTTTTCTGATGCATGTTGGGGTTCCATTATTGTCGGCTGGAGTGATATCTATATGGTGGATGTAGCGTAGATAGAGATGAAATTTCCCTGCCATCCACTCCAGTTTCTCCTATTGTCTTTTCTGGTCCTCCACCAACCTTTTTACCCCTGCCTCCAGGTTGTTGAGGCAGTTAAGAATTCATGTGCACTCTTTCTTCTGCTCTTTGGTTTCTGTCCTGTTGGTCTCCCCCCGGTCTGCACACATCTTACCTATCAACATTTTGGTTCTCCAAGCTTCCTCCACCATCCTATGGTAGAGGGTTATCCTCGGTTGTGTGGCTCTGGGGTCCCGTATCCCCCCTGCTTCCTGGGTTAGTGTTGATCATGCTTTGCCCCTGCGGGCATTGTTAATTTCTCCCTCCCATATTTTAATGATCATCTTTCCCTTGGTGTCTACCTTCGTGAGGAAGGTGCTCCTTGTGTCCCTGGCCACCTGTTTGATTCTTTTCATCTGGTGGGCGGTCTGTGGAGGTTCCTTTCCCTGGGTGCCTTTCTTGTTGTTGGTTTTCTTTATGCATACCATCTTAACTTGCAAGTGGTGGTTCTTATGTTGGGTTCTTTCCCTATTCTGTTTCACCTCCTTCTGGTAAGTAAGGTGGCTTCTGTAATTGCGATGCCTCGTTCTGTGATATGTTCTGGTGTCTCTGCCTTTATGGAGCCAACCCGACTGTGGTCCTGTCCTTGCAATCATGGCCTTCTCATTAAGGTCGTCCTACCAGTTAGAATCCTCTGTTCCAGAGCGTGTGCACTTGATGACCTTGCCATTATCCTTACGCCAATTCTCTTCCCTTCTCATTGTACGCCATCCCTTTCCCCATCCCATCTCGGTACTTAGGTGAGGTGTGTTCCTACTTGGCCCTGGTGAGACCTGTCATCCATTGTCCTTTGTCACCTACGAGTTACGTCCATTATCTTTTGTCTCCTACGATTTATCTCTTCTTCTTTCCAATGGGTAACTTCAATATTTCTTTTTATTGATGGGGATGTGGTGTCCTACCTTCACCTGATGTGTGATATGCATCTTCATTTGTAACCTTATTTGATTGGTGGGCCACATATTCTGTCTAGGACCTATGTGTCCTATCGTGTCTGTTGTGCCTCCATTCTTGCCGTAATATTCCATACTACTCCTGTTATCCCATTCTTTTGCCGCAAGTTGGGTGCAGTCTGCTCAGAATTGACCTTGCAGGATGTTGCTCCAGATTGTGTCCAATTCTGCACCTTCATTCTTGACCCCCTCGTTTTCTATTCTATCCGCCAGTCCATTTGTTGACCTCCTCACCCAGTGCAACTCCATAGTGATCCTTGTCTACAAGTTCTCCTGGATTTTTTTCAGTAGGTAGGCCAATCGCCAGTGCCTCTGGATCTTACCTATTCTGGTACCATTTTGGAGTTTTCTCACTATGTTGATGACTAGCGCGAAGTCTCCTTCCACTATGGCGCGCGTCATCCCCTCCCAACTAAGAATCTCCAGACCTGTCTCCAGGGCTCTGAATTCTGCAGTGTTATTGGTGGATTTTCCTAGGCTCCCCGCGTATAGTCGTATGATGTTCCCTTTACTGGCCCTGATTACTCCTCCCAGACCTGTTCTTCCTGGGTTGCCTTTCGTCGCCCCATCAAAATTCAACTTGAGGGAACCTAGAGGTGGCAATTTCCAGTTGCGCTCAAGTTGTGACTGTTGTCTGTTTGGATTGGGGTTGCGCCCACCAGTTAGTTGGAAAACCTCTAGGACTCTGGAATACTGATCAGTGGGTTGCACGCTACCCTCCTGGCAGTTGCGACTCATCACCGTCTCACGTATCATGGAGGTTATTGTTTCCTTGATCTTCCCTTCTGGCCAGATTTGGTTTCTGAAAATGCGCATGTTCCTTTCCTTCCATGTCGACCCTATGATCATTCCTAGGGTGAGGATCCAACATAGGTTCACCTATTCTTGGTCGCTGTAGTTTTCTCTCCGAAGCTTGATTGTTGCGGCAATGTTACCACGAATCCTATCGGATTGATGGAAGATACTTGCTGCCCAGGCCCACATTTATGCAGTGTAGGCGCATTCGTTGAGGAGATGGTTGGTTGTTTCTTCCTATGTTTGACAAAGATGACATCTTGATGTACCAGTGAAACCTCTTTTCCTTAGGTTATCCCAATTTAGGATGTGGTTGTGTAATATTAGCCACTAGAATATCTTAATCTTTGGCCATTGGGCATTGTTCCAGAGCTTATCCCAGTGTTGCGCTAGGTCGTCTTGGTCTGGGTCCGCCATATAGTGCTAGAATTCGTTTAGGTTGAATTCTCCTCTGTCCTTTTTGCCCCACCTCAACTGGTCTTCTCCTTCCGTGACTGTTATTTTCTGTCAACCCAGTTCCTCCTCCACCTCTTTTATTGTTGTTGTGGGTATCTCATTTTTCAAAGGAATAATCCCGTCCTAGGTTCTCCATTTGTTGCGGTCTGTTCCCTGTTGCCAGTATTGATAGACGTTGATTTTTCCTTGCATGATGAGGTCTTGTTGGAGTATCCCTTTGTCCAGGTTTTCCATCCTTGGTTCTTGTTGCCAAGCGTCCTCCCAAAATCTGGCTTTTCTGCCATTCCTGATTTCCCAAAAGTTATGTGTCTGAATCCATGCTTTGTTACGCCATGCTAGGTTCCAAATGGTTGAGCCTTCCCTGGTTCCTCCAAAGTGGATTCCGTCCTGGTCATGGGTGTCTGGTGCGTACTTTTCCTTCCATAGGTTTACCCAAGGTGTTGTAGTTTCTTTGACCCAAGGCCACCATAGTTTCGCCCCATATGCATTGTTGGTCATTTGTGGATCTTGCAACTCCAAGCCTCCTTTGCATTTCGGCCTACAGACTTTCTCCTAGGCCACTAGGGCCCATTTTTTATTTGTTTCCGCACCTCACCACAGGAAGTCCCTCTGGATGGATCTGATTTTATATAGGATCCCCTATTGAGTGGGGAAGACTGACATCATATAGGTTGGGATAGCTTGTAAGATAGTCTTATTTAGGATCAGTCTGTCGACTATATTAAGGGACCTATACGTTCAGTTTTTTACCTGCTCCTGTAACCTATTTATTACTCCTTCCCAAGTTGACAACTTATATACTTTGTCTGTCAAAGGAACCCCCAAATACTTGGTTGGGAGTGTTTTCCATTCAAAGCCTAGAATGTTGGTCAAATTCCTTTGGATAACTGGGTTGGTATTAAAGAAAAAGATCATCGACTTGGAGTGGTTGATCTTAGCGCCCGAGGCTTCTCCAAAATCTTCTAGGATGCGTTTGTAGGCTTTGGCTTCCTTGACCATGGGTATGCCATGGAGGAGTGTATCATCTACAAACTGTTGGTGAGTTGAAGTAGGGCAATTTTTGAAGGGTTTGAGCCCTGTTATTTCTCCCGTTGTTGTTGCACTCTTTATGCTCCTGCTGAGGCCTTCCATCATCAGAATGAACAGGAAGGGGGACAATGGGTTTCCTTGTCTGGTCCCTCTCGTGGGCTAGAAAGGTTTGTCCGGGGCTCCATTGATTAGTAGTGAGTAGCTTGTTGTCGATACTAGGCTGACAATCCAACTGATCCAGTGTTGGGTGAAACCGAAGGCTTCCAAAGTATTTATCATGTAATGCCAACTAATTTTATCATAGGCTTTTGCTAGGTCTAGTTGTATTATCATCCCTCCCCTCTTCTGAAGTTTTAAGGTGTGAATGATCTCATGGGCCTGGATGATATTGTCTATTATTTGTCTACCTTCCATGAAGCCTGCATGATCTTGTGAGATCAGTGAAGGTAGGAGGGGTTTCAATCTATTTTCTATGACTTTGGAGATGATCTTGTAGATCACATTACAAAGTGCTATGGTTTTGTATCGGTCCAGGTTTTTGGCTTAATTTTCTTTGGGGATTAGGGTGATCATGGTTGCGTTTAGTTCTTTAAGGATGGAGGCATACCTTCTAGAGTCCTTTACTACCTTATAGATGTCATGTTTGACAATTTCCCAGTTGGCTTTGAAGAACTCCACAGTGAAGCCATATGGACCTGGTGCTTTCCCACTGGGCATTTCCTGGAGAGCTTGATCAACTTCTTCCATGGCGATAGGTTTGTTAAGGAAGACGTTTTGTTCCTCGACAACTAGGTGTGGAATATGTTGGGTTATCCTCTGGATGGCCTCTGATCTGTCTTGATGAGGTTCTTGGGCTATCCCGTGGAAGTGGACGACCAGAGCAATTTCGATATCCTGATGTGACTCGCGCTTGATTCCATCCTGGTCCTTGATCTTCACGATTTTGTTATGGGTTCTTCTGGCCATGGTTGTTCTATGGAAGAACTTGGTGTTTCACTCTCCTTCCTTTAGCCATCGGATGTAGGACTTTTGACACCAGAGTGTTTCCTCCTGATGGCATCTCCCCTCCCACTATTGGGTCATTTGGAGCTCTTCCTTTTTCCGGTCCTCTATATAGCCTTCTCGCATGCAAGTTTCTTGGATTTTTTTCATTTTTTCTTCAATGTCGTTTTTCTCTGTGTTTATATTCCCAAAGATATCCCTGTTCCATTCCTTGAGTTTATTTCTGATGTATTTAAGTTTCTTGTCTAGTTTGAACATCCTAGTCCCTTGCTCCGGTTTCTCCTCCCGCCACCATTGTTTGATTTTTTCCTTGAAAGTCGGGTGATCGATCCAGAATTTCTTGAATTTGAAGGGTTTGTTCTTAGGTGTTGTATGGAAGCTTGCTTCTAGTTGCACTAGCCAGTGATCAGATCCACCCCAGGGGAGGATGTTGCAGTCTAAGGTTATCCCCTACATGATGATTGACTCCGATATAAGGAATCGGTTGAGTCTTGTAGCTACCTGGAACTGGTTCATCTGTTTATTGGTCCAGGTGAACTGGCCATTCTTGGTTTGGAGGTCTACCATCTTCTCTTTGTCTATAAAATTTGAAAACTCCTCTGCATCCCGATCCAATCTTCTCGTACCACCTTTTTTTCTGCAAGGGAGGTGATAATGTTGAAGTCCCCTGCCAGGATCCAGTGGAGGTTGGTGGCTCAGCCTTTTATATCTTCTAGGTGTCGAATCATTCCTTTCTTTTCCTCTAGCCCGTGGGGCCCATACACATTTGTGCATAGAATCTCCTTAGTGTTTCCTATGATTTGCATGCATATCGTTAGGGTGTACCTAGTTGCCT
>JZKD02S1633079.1:40559-53849 GCA_000966675.3 Picea glauca
AATCTAATCTAATTTAATTTAATTGATAATTTAATTTAATTCTTTTAATAATTTTTTACTTTTTATTATGACAAAATGTGAAAACATACACGCCAAAAAGTTTAAATTTTAACCATCTTTGAAAAAATGGTGTAACGCCATTTTTTCATATGAGAGTTGATTTGGTGTTTTTGACACAAAAATATGAATTTTTGAAGTCACAATTCTCGTTAAGTGGTAACTATGTTAATATTGAAAAATTCAAATTTTAATGCTTTGTTGATTTAAATAGCCAACCAACTTCCACATAGAATTGTGTTTTTATCAAGTGAATAGATACATAGTTCTCGCTTCTAAACTGAATCTTGAGTCCTCTTCCTTTACCCCCCAAATCTATCTCACTTCCTATTCCCTTCCTCCTCCCCTCCCCTCCCCTCCCTTTATTTAAAATATTGACCTTCTCCTTGTTTTTCTCGAGTAATACTTGCTCCTCTTTTCTCCAATTCTCACTCGCTCTTCCTCTTATCTCCACATTTCAATCTCTCTTCCCAATAATTAATGTCACCTAATTTATAATTTATCATTTAACCCAATCATCTAAATAATTTAATTTATAACTTTATTATTTAACCTTAGGTCATCTCCTTGATTTATTATTTAACCTTATCTCCGCTATTATCTCTCCTCCCCCATCTTTAATCATTTTGTTATGTGATCTCCTTCAGTCCAATTTAATTTAATTTAATTGATAATTTTACTTAATCCTCTTAATAAGTTTTTATTATTTACCCAATTTTGAACGTTTTTAATTTAATATTATGGTACCAATAGATACTTTTTTGTTTTCTCAACCCTTTAAATTATGCTTGAGAGCACACTCTTTTCTAATTATACAACTTATCTTGTATCTGAAAATGGGTGGAGTGTCCATTCGAAACATTGGATGTTTCAAAAACTATCTATATAGTTAAACTCCAGAATTATTATACAACAACTATGACAAACTGTGAAAATATACACGCCAAAAAGTTTAAATTTTAACCATCTTTGAAAAATTGTCCTAACGATAGCACCCTTTTTTCATTTGGGGGTTGATTTGGTGTTTTTGATACAAAAATATGAGTTTTTTGGGCCATAGTTTTCATTTTGAGGTCATTAATCTCATTAAGTTGGTAACTATGTTAATATTGAAAAATTCAAATTTGAATCCTTTGTTGATTTAAATGAGCCAACAAATTTCCACATAGAATTCAGTTTTTATCAAGTGGATGGATACATAGTTATCTATATTGGCATGGTCATAGCCACAAATGTGATCAATGAAGAAATTTTATGTGTCTAGATTGAGGTTGTTGAGGGTAACAATTGTTTTCTACTATAAATTGATCTTCATATTCTTATGTATCATCCAAATCTAATGAAAAGGGACAAATCCAATGATGATATATCCTCCAAAAAAAAATGGTTGGGTATTACTATCTTATGAAAAATTAAATTGATAAGTAATATGAGGTTGTCGAGGGTAACAATTGTTTTCTACTATAAATTGATCTTCATATTCTTATGTATCATCCCAATCTAATGAAAAGGGACAAATCCAATGATGATATATCCTCCACAAAAAAAATGGTTGGGTATTACTATCTTATGACAAATTAAATTGATAAGTAATAACTAAATCAAGTGACTTAAAAAAGGTATTTTAAAAGTCTTAAAAAAAAAAAGCTTTTACCAAATCAACATCTTGTGTATTACATCTAATAAACATGATGGATAAGCTTACTAATATTCATTATGAAAACAACCTCATATTTATTAGAATAACTCATATAAGAGACTTAGAAAAAGATATCAAGTCTACCTTCAAATCCTTGAAAGAAAGTTCCACAAAGGTGATGACTCATAAGACTACTAAGAGATATGAGAAATTAGAGAACATTTACAAAAACTGGTTGATATTTTTATTCGATTAAAAATAGTTTTTAATTGATTTTATTAGATGTGGTATTGCACCTCCTGATTTTCAATTATGAAAAGTCAATGAAGAAAATGTGGCAAGGTTGGTTATGTTGCTTGTCCCAAATTTATTAATAACAACTATAGAGTCTATCCTAATGCCTTTTTTTTCACAAATTTATCAAATAACGGGTTCAATTTGCACACGAAAAGAAGTAGAATTTGAAGTTATAAATTTCTATATATTGGATGGGAAACATACCATTTATGAATAGAAGGAAATCTTAAGGCGGAAAAATAAATATCATTTAGTTTAATCTAGATTCAAGTACCATAAAGCTTATATGCATCAATCTAATGCGCCACGAAACATTATTACAAAAATTCGAAGACAACAAAATCTTTCTAGCAAAGAATTAGCTAACACCCATTTTATTGATCACGTCACAAAAGCAAGGGAGAAATGACTATGCAGTAATAGGCCAGGCCACCTAGGGAAGGGATAATGCCATTTTTGAATTAAAGGATCAAATTTGGAAAACTCTACCCTAGGATCATGTGGGCAGCGTGCTCATGCCATGCTTGCCCAAACATCTTTGTAGGAGCTTACCACACTCAATTCTATATTTTGGTTTGGTTTTTTATGCCCTGGGACCATTTCTTCATGTGTCCTTGAGACACTTGACCTAAATGTACTCGACGACACAAGATGTAAACCATGCATAAAAAAAATACAACATTAGTTGCAACACTTCTATTTCAACGGTTCCATCTTCCTCATGTCGTCAATGAAGTCAAACACATGTCCTATCAAGCTTCAACACACAGATCCAAAGGCTGTAAGGGTTTTTGACTTTTGTATCATGGGAGTTTGCGAATACTAGAATCTTTGTTTGATTTATAGTAAGGACTAGATTTAACCTATTGGAAATATAGGTAACATCAAGACTTTTTAGGAGCCTTTAGTGACCTTTGCACTCTGAAAAACACACCCACAAGCACAACTTGTAGACTATTCATTTTTTATGATTCCTCTTGAGCAAATATTAACAATTTGTAGATTGAAGTTTTTATGAGCCACACTCCTTTCATGAGTGGGTATAAGTAATAATGTGGTAATAAGTGAGAGGGCAAAGATAATTTGGGGTTTCCCACTTTACCTACCAAAAATATGGGGTTTCCAAGACAAACCACAAGGCAAGAAGACTAAACACTAAGCAAAACACAAGGAAAACACCATGTTGAATGAGAATAGGAAAAAAAAGGTGAACAACAAGGAGGAGGTAACATGAGAATTTAAGGGAGTGCTTGGTAAAAATACAACAAAATTTTCAAATAAGGAGAGGTCTTGGTTACCACTTAACTTTTTTGACATGACTTGCAATTCCAAATTAGTAATCCCATCCATGCACAAGGAAGAAGTGAAGAGACCAAAAAAATTGGGATTTTTCACTTCCTTTAGATGAGTAGCATGGAATAAACAAGCCACCATCCTTAAACCTACTAAAAATATGGGGTTGTAAAGATAATTCACTAGGAAAGTGATCCACGTGGATATTGGTCGCCACCCACCTATTCCAACTGGCTCCTCGTGTTCGTTTTTTGTTCAACACGTTCTTCTGTACTACTTTGTAATTGTGGGTTCTACACTTCTCGGGCTATCTGAATCCCCACACATCCTCCAGGTGGATACAGGTGGCCTCTCACCTAATCCAATAGGCTTATTTTGTATCTTTTCATGTCAGCACATCTTGTTGTACTTCCACGGTCGTTTTGGGGTCCTAAACGTTGTCTTTTTGGCTCGCCATAGTCAAAATGTAGACAAAGTTAGATTTTGATGATGGAATGTGTATTTCTATGAAATACCTTTCCAACAGGCTATCACATGCCTAAAATGGAGCTCGCATGCAAAAGTTATGACCCTGGGAAGTTGAGGTACCAAATTACACCAACTTACCCATAGGGCCCACATGACTTTTGGCATTTCACCTTCTAGGGTTAGGTTTTTGGATGTCTAGGGTTTTTGAATTCATGAGTAATATCAAAAAGGCCTATAGAGCCTCACTTTAATCCATTTTGCTCAAACGGATGCACATAGCAGCCACATCTCTTCTCAAAGATAGCTACCACCATTCGAGCAAGTGTTTTAGTTCTGCAGTTTTATAGTTTCAGCCTATTTTATTATTTTATAGAAGATATTGTTCACTGGATATTTGTGTTATTCTTCATATCTTTGTGTTTATTGTATTCAATATGTTAATCAGTTCGTTCCTCTCTCTATGTTTATTGAGACACTCTCTGATACTTTTCGGAATACCCCACCTATGACAAGGAAATGTATTTCATAGTACAAGTCTGTCGTCAATGGAAACATTACATTCTGGGGAAAGAGGTGACCATACACATTGATCACAAGCCTCTGCAGTTCATACAGACATAGGAGAAATTGCAGAACGAATGCCATTGGAAGTGGTCCATCTACCTGCAACAGTTCCATCCCAACATCAAGTATAAGACATGTATCTCCAATCGTGTCGTTGATCGCCTCAGTCGGCCTCCTGTGGCTTCACTCACCACTGTGCTCCATTCCTATGGACATGAAGCATATTAGTGGCCCCAACTTTATCAACAAGATCCGAACTTCGCCACCACATATCAACTCTTGGGTATAGGCATAACTGTCACTGACTTTCACATCTAGGACACACTCTTATGCCGCCTAGGCCATCTCTGTGTTCCTACAAGTGAGTGTGCAAAGATGATTTGGGAAGCCCACTACAGTCGGGTGGTAGGACATTTTGTCGTAGAGAAAACTGTGGTCATTCTTTAGAAACATTTTTATTGGCCAAAACTTCGACCGGATGTCAACAAGTATATCATATCTTTCACTGCCTATGCCATTGCCAAGCCAACCATCAAGAAGCAAGGCTTATGCACCCCTCTTACTATTCCCAAGAAGCCTTGGAAATCCATCTCAGTGGATTACATGCCTGGATTTCTGTCCACCAAGAAAGGAAATGACTGAGTGTTTGTGGTTATTGATCGGTTTTCGAAGATGGCCATCCTCACAGCCTATAAGAAGAATGCCACAACGACAGATACTTCCAATATATTCTTCGAACAAGTGTGGGTCCACTTTGGGATACCACATACCATCATCTCCAACTGAGACAACAGGTTCCTCAACACCTTTTAGTCGAGTCTCTAGTCTTTGTTGGACACCAAGCTCACAAAATCCACTACTTTCCACCCCCAAACTGATGGCCAAACAGAGGTCGTCAATCGAATGATTTTGCACATCCTGCGCATGTACAATTCTAAGCATCCATGTACATGGGACGAGGGTCTCCCATATGTCCAACACAGTTACAATAGGGCTCTCCATATTTCCACTGGCCATAGCCCATTTCAGGTGGGTCTGGGATTCCAACCCTTGGGACCCATTGATGTTGTACTTCCTCTTGCCACCGCACAGACAGACTCTTCCCCTGATCAGTCTGTGATCGACAAAGCCACCTGATTCATTGAGCGGATTCAACACATCCGCTAATAGGTCAAGGAAATTTTTCAGGAATCCAATGTTAAGTACAAGAAACGCCATGATCAACATAGGGTACCACACCAATTTCAGGTTGGCTACAAAGTATGGTTACATTTTCAGAAGGAGTGTCTCACCAGGCCCCATCAGAAGCTTCGCCCACTTAGTTATGGGCCTTACACTATCACCAAGGCAATGGGTAGCAATGATTTTGAGCTCAACACTCCACCATCCCTTGGTCTGCATCCAATATTCAATGTGGACCTCCTTCGTCCATATTTTCCAATGTTATTGGACACCTCTAAGATCGTTGAACAACTGACACCAACAGAGATCAACCCTGACTGCATGGAACAAGCATCCACTAACCAGATAGTGGACACACATTTCAAGGGCACTCACCAACAATGGATTGTTGAGTCTCAGAATTGTCGCATTTCCATCATCTTTTCCTTTCACCATTATTCACATTTATCCATATTCTACCACTCCATAAAACATTCATCAATACCATTTTCATAATTAAATATGGGTTTAGCCTTATTATTTTCCAAATCATTTATTTTAGTATTAAAAGAGAATTTATGATTAAATATTAGAAAATTGAAATATTTTTCATATATATCTCAAAGATTTGTGTGAGCTTTGTAATATAGGGATATTTGAAGCTTTCAACTAAGGAGTATTCACAAGTTTCTCGAATGTTTTCTCCATCTTTTCACAATTTGAAGGAGATAATTCAAGCTAATTTCAAGGAGGAATATCATGAGAGAATTTGTGAGAGAAAAGTGGGATAAGTATTTTGTAATTATAACAAATTGGTTGAGAGGATTTGAAGGGATAAGTATTTGTAATTATAGAAAATTGGTTGAGAGAAAAGTGGAGAGGATTTGAAGGGATAAGTATTTTGTAATTATAGAAAATTGGTTAAGAGAAAAGTGGAATTGTATTTATGAGTTGCTTATTTTCTTTGAAAAGCACTCATGTATAAATAAGAGGACTCTCTCCTCATTTTTTAGGAGGAGAGGAGGAGAGGAAGAGAGAAAGTGAAGAAGAACATAGTTAGTCTTTGCTCTTGAGATAATGAGTTAGTCATGGATTTCATCATGTTGTAATAAAGTTTATGTTTTAGATTGATTTCTCCATAATAGATTTCTTATTTTGAGTTGTTAATATAGATTTTATGTGAGCTCACATATGTTTATCATTTGTTATTTGTTATTTATGTTATAGATAATATTTACTTTGTCTAATCTCATGATTTCTCGATAAGGTTTAATTTATGCAATTTTACGCTTTTGTTTATGTCCTACAATTGAATTTCATGCTTCCTCAATCAGGTGTAATTTATGTAATTTCATGCTTTCGTTTATTTCACGCAATTCAAGTTCAATCGTGTGTTTATTTTTCAATCATTAGATTGGGTTAGCTTGATTTCATCCTGCATATATTGTGTTTGCACCTCGAAGCTTATGAACCTCGGGTTGACAATTTTATGTTGAATTCATTAGCATAGAAATAGCTCGACACATATCCAGCTTTATTGGGTTGTCAAGGTAGGGAAACTCCTACGCCAAGGCAAGTGGCTCACCTAGGGCCAAATCCAGTAGAATATTCCTCACTTGATGGGGGAAATCAAAAAAATGGAGACCATTTCTTTCTAAGGGGGGAGGATTGATCCAGGTGGATATTGGTGGCCACCCACCTATTCCAACTGGATCCTTATGTCCATTTTTGTTCATCACGTTCTTCCGTATTTCTTTGTAATTGTGGGTTATACACTTTTGGGGTTGTTTGAAGCCCCACACATCCTCCAGGTGGATTTGGGTGGCCTCTCACCTAATCCAACTGGATTATTTTTTATGTGTTCATGTTAGCACACCTTGTTCTACTTCCAGGGTCGTTTTCGGGCCCTAAACGCTGTTTTTTTTGGCTCACCACAGTCAAACTATAGACGAATTCAGAGTTTGATGGAAGAATGTGTATTTCTTTGAAAGACCTTTCCAATGGGATATCATGCACCTAAAACAAAGGTCGTATGAAAAAATTATGACCCTGGGAAGATGAGGTACCAAATTACACCAACTTACCCATAGGGCCCACATGACTTTTGGCGTTTCACCTTCTAAGGTTAGGTTTTTGGATGTCTAGGGTTTTGGAATTCATGAGTAATATCAAAAAGGCCTCTGGAGCCTCATTCTAATCCATTCTAATCAGACGAATGTGCATAGCAACCAAATCTCTTCTCAGAGATAGCTACCACCATTCGAGCAAGTGTTTCAGTTCTTCAGTTTTACAGTTTCAACCTATTTCATTATTTAATATAAGATATTGGTCAAATGGATATTTGTGTTATTCTTCATATCTATGTGTTTATTGTATTCAATCAGTTCGTTCCGCTCCTAAATTTGGATAAGAAAGAATACCAAACACTAAATTAAACACAAGGAAAACACCATGAAAAATTGAAAGAGGAAGACAAAGGAGAACAATAAAGAAAAGGAAATGAAACCACAAGAGAGAATTTGGTAAAAATACAAAAAAACTATCAAATAAGAGGTATTGGTCACCATTTAAATTTTTTGAGACAACTTACNGTCATTCCTATTAATCCATTTGACATACTTGTCGTTATCAATGGGTTCTTCTTCTTTTCCCAAGGTAATCCGATACAATCCTTTACTTCTTAATAAATCCTCCATATGGGATTTCCATTGGAAGTTGGTGTTGGTAAACAAAATATAAATGGGAGAAGACATATTAAATATGCAAATAATGTGGATTTAAAATCTGAAGCTGATAGTCGAGATGAAAAGATCTCGAAAAAATAAGTTGTTTAAAAAAAATGGCACTAAAAATGAACTTTGGATGTGAAAGTTATGCCCTTTTGAAAAAAGGCATAAACAATAACCAAAGAGCCACATGGTAGGTAGAAGTTGGTCCACGTGGTGATACCCCTCATAATAACCTCACTTTTACAAATAAGTTTCTTATGAAGTAACTCACTTTTATAAAATAAGCGGGGATCACTTTTACAATGAAATTGCTTTATAAATAAAGTTGCATGCAAAATAAATAACTTTAAAATAAAATATTAAAGCTACTTATAGTGATTCACTTTTATAATTTAAGTGAAATACACTTTACAATGGATGCATGAACTTTAATTTTTTTTTTTTAACAAAAACGAGACTTAAACTCAAGGCCTCTTACTTAATAAAGCAACTTTTAGCCAAGTGAGATAGTGAAAAACATATTGTATCATGTAAAAGGAGGATTGTTGTTGTTGTTGTTTTTGTTGAAGATGGTCTTGGATAGTGTGCTCATAAAAAAATCTTTTCACACAAGAAAAAAATTTCACTTCTTGATGACAACAAGGGTTAGATCTCGCTTGGCTTACCTAGAAAAAGAAAAATTTCCCTCTATTTTTATTTATCGAGATTGCACAGAGCGCATGACAAAGAGCATACATAGACATAAAAAATATTTCCGCTCTATTTCTAATTTGTTGAGATTACACAGGGTGCGGGGAAAAGAGCATACACAAATCGATAAGATTAGAAACCTAGAAATAAAACACAGGAAACCAAAATAAAACCAAATTATTAACTCTAAAAAAATTTAAAAGAGCGTATTCGGGATGTATACCTCTAGATTTGACTGAAATGGTCATATATTGGGAAAACGAAAACCTTTTCGAGTGAAATGAAAAGAATTACTGACTGAAATTAGCACTCTAGATGCAATGGAATAGTCCTCTCAGTCTAGAAATGTATAGAAATGGTAGAAACTAGATATTAGGCAACACGGTTTCACGATCTCGATCTACAACGAGAGTGGGTTTTCAAATGTGCTATGATACCATGTTCGACAACACAGTCATTCCAAAAGAGTATGAACATCTAGAGTAACCACTCACATAACCAGATCAAAGATCAACACACCAATGTTTTGACGTGGCAAAACCCCTACAAAGAAACATCCACGACCTAGCCAATGTGGCCACTTGGAACAATTTATTAATGCAAAAGGAAAATTTACAAAGAGATTTAAAAGAGAGTTTCTCACAATCGATCATCAAAAAATGACCCTCCATTATCTTTAAATAGAGATCATGGACCAATCGGGTGTTAAGCCACAAATCAATGTAGCTTATAAGCTCGAGGAGAATATGATCCGTCATATCACACAAGAAAACTACAAATGCATACTAATGCATACTAAAGAAACACACTGAGAAACACACTTTTATCTAACGACACATTAGACGAAGTTGAACTTAACTAAATCACTAAGTATCTAAATATCCTAAAACATAAACTATCTGAGGCTGAGTGGTTAAGAAAGAAAGAAGAGGATGAAAGAATAAAAGAAGAAGCATAAAAAAGAAAAACTTGAAAAAGAGTAAAAAGAAAAGAAGACATCAACTAAACTATAGAAGAAACTTGGAAAAGAAAGGAAGAAAAATATAAGGAAGAGGATGCTAAAAATGAGGAAGCCAAACAAGAACAATAAGGTATTGATGAACCTACAAAGTAGCCTTGGTAACAACAAATTCAAATTGGTCAATCTCTTGTTGACAATTTCATTGATTAAATGATGGAATATCTAGTCTTTCCAAAACATAGTACATCTTCAATGAAAGATATCAAAAGTAAAGACATTCCAATGCAATAGGTAGCTACTCCCAGTAACTTAGAAAATATATTGTATTGGGGAGAGTAGAATATACCTGATCTAGTTGATGAAGTGGAAAATATGGAATTAATTGGTTACAATATTAAGAAAATAAAAACCATTGTTAAACAAACTCAAAGAAAAATAAGGATTGACCTGGACAACATTGTAATATGTACCACTAAAGAGAAAGTATTAGAAACAGAAAGAGACAAACTAATAGAACTTCTCTCAAGATGGATTACCCATTACACATGCCACCTTATGCAAAGTTTAATCAAAGGCAATAGATATATAAAATCTTGAGAAAAAAATTGCATTACTTGAAAACCATGTAAAGTACTACAAATTTTCACAAGGCCTAATTGAATTATTTATAGAACATGTATTAGAGTAAGATGAGGCTAATGTACTAGTTAAAAAGGATTTTTATGCAAAATCCTTTAAATTATAGGATCTTAGTTTAAAATTATTTATTTTGTGTAAATAAAATTTGATGTGGAAGGAGAATCAAGGAAAAATAGAAGACCAATTTTAGTTCATCAAACAAATTCCAAAACTTAGAGGAGATAAACCACACAATATAAGGATTTTGAGCAAAGTTGAGATATATGAAATTGAGTAGGACATGAGTTATTGGAGCATAGTTGCTCATGAGGCACAAATACAAATACTAGAATATGAGTGGTTGGAATGTATTAAAATATGTGACTTTATTGAGGATACCACCACTCAATGTGAACTTCCCTCCCCGGGTCCACCTGAAAACTTTTATCTGACAAAGAAAGTTTTGCATAAATTTGAGGATATAGTGAAATTTCACTAGTCTAAGGTGCAAAGTATATCAAATGTTGAAAAGGAATATTTACAAAAAATCCTAACTATAGAAGTTAAGAAGACTACTCAACTCAAATTCACATTCCCTAAAGTTGAGAAATGTATTAAAATATTCAATAGAGAATTACCAAATTTAAAGGCCCCACATAGGAAAAATGTTTTCTCTCATAATGATATATGTAAAATTCTTTTTGATCAATGGGAGAAGTATGATAAAGAAGTAGTTAGGGAGAAAAACCCCTGTGCACCTAAATTTTAAGCTTTAGTTGGTTATTGTAACAAATTGTATAATTGTATTTATAGTAGGGTTTGAGAAGCAGTGAGGGTCTTTTCGTACAAAGGTTTTTTGATGAATGGCTTTGTAAAGAACTACCTATGATAAACTGGTTAATTGAGAAGCCAATCATTGTCCAAATGTTTGATGATTGAAGAAATCTTGCATGCCTGTGTGTTGTAGACTATTATGCAATTTGACTTATAGTGCAGATGTTTTGTAAGAGACCTCGTTTTGCTTGCTTCAGACTATTCTGAAATAATATTGGCATTTCTTTCATTCTATTTTTTCAACAAATATATATAATTTATTCTTCATTTTTAAGCTTAGTTTCTTATTTTATGAAAAAAAATGGTTATTTAATCTAGTGAATTTTTGAAAGACTATGTCACAAACTTTTAAATGATAAATAATAATATTTCTTTTATTTTGAGAGATAACACTCAATATTGTGCATTTATTTCAAGAATTATTAGATAGTAAGTTTTCTTTTGTTTTCCCCCGGATGGGGTGCCACTTGAAGATCGCATGTCATATGGTGCGCTGGCAGCAGGGGCAGTTAAATCCCCTTGCCACCAACACCCTCCCCAATTCACTTGACATGCCCCACATTTATGCAAAGCAGAGCATAGAGTGTTGGGACGGTGCAACAACTCTAATGGAATTTCACATCCGTCTTAAGGGAACTGGTATGATTCCCTCTGCCCACAACAATTCAACATTCATGGCCTCGATTCCCATCACCTCACTCATTATCATACAGGGATTTCCGTGTTGCTGGTTTTATCTCGATTTCTCACCCTCAATCTCTTATTCTCCCTTGGATAACCTGATTTTTCTCTCCCAGGTATCTGCTCTTTTCATTCCTTCTCTCCCTAGCTTCTTCAGTCTCTCCATCATGCACTCTTCTCCCCTCTGGCCTAGTTTCGATATGCCCCATGAAAGAAGCAAGCCCAAACGAGGGCCGACCTACTATAGCCAAGCAGGAAGACACCACCGCATTGGAATGATGGCTCTCCATCCCTTTCTAAGAATCAACCAAACCCTTTTTCCCTAATCCGATGAGAACTAAGACATGGAAATATAGATAGAGCCTCTGTCTCCTATCTCGGAGCCCATTTACGGAGGTTTCATAGTGGAGGAGGAAATTCCTCCTCACTGGGCGAAGATTCCTCAACAATTGCAAGAAGTTAGTAGTGAACGAATGACGTGGGAAGCTGGCGGTGAATGGACGACACAGGAAGGAACTGAGGAGCTGGTCATGACGAGATGTCTGGTAGAAGAGGATCTTCCTCCACAACTTCCAGATTGTTGCAAACATTCTACCGACCCCAATGTGACAGACCCAAAAATCCATTTGGGTGAATTATGGCATGAGAGAGAAGGACATGACTCACCCAAGGCACTAATGCAATTGGTATTGGATAGCCATGCCCTGCCCACAGTGTCCAGGCTCATGGAGGAACACCTAGACCTCATTTTCAAGATGAGGAAGGACCTAGCTGAAAAAATGCATAAACAAAGCCTCCTAAGAACGTGCATGTATTTCATGTTTAATTATCTATCAGGCGAGCCCACAAAGATTTGATGCCTGAATTGCTGCCAGCCTTATGCCCTCACATTCAACCAGGATGGACTCCCAGGTTTGCCTCATGTTTAGATTTCCTACTGCCAATTTTCTGGTTTTAGTTCTTTTATTTCTTGCTACCAAGAAACTCTAGTTCAGACCACTTGTTCTTGTTTCCATGTTCATGGTAGAACATGTGGCAGGTCTTTTACAGTTCTCAGAATGGCGTTAATAATTATATGCACAGTGCCACATGTTCTGGTTTCCACACCCGTGGAATAACAAGTGGCAAGTCTGGCTGTAATATTTTGACAAATGTTGCTTTTTGAAGGCATGAGGTAATATAGTATCTGTTAAATTATGTACCAAGGCAAGTGTTTCTCTTCCCTAGGCCCTAAGGGGGAGAAATTGCCGAATATGGGTCTTAGTCAAATTAATTTGTGAGATGCAAATTAAAAGATA
>JZKD02S1633090.1:17686-35840 GCA_000966675.3 Picea glauca
AAAAAAGTTGAAGGACATGGGGGTGGGCTTTGATCCACTTATGTGTGCACGGGTCACGATACCATTTATTATAGTATCTCTGGGTGCAACCACATGTTCGACCACTACCTCAAGGCATCCCCATGGCTCCAGGTAAAGCCCTCACGAGAATTGAACCTTGCCCAACGGTGAAAAGCTCCTCGCTTTCCACCATTGGATCCAACCCCTTTGAGCAAATTTAAACTTGTTCTTTGTTGATGATGTTCTTATTATGTCAAAGGATATTCTTGCTGATTAGAAGCAGATTAAAGAGATCATTGAGCTATTTTGCAAAGCTTCAGGACTCTTAGTAAGTCAGTAAAAAACAACAGTTATATTTGAAGGCCTCAATGAACAAGAACTTTCTCCGTTCAAATCTCTCCTCAATTTTTTCTTTAGTGAACTTTCAGAGGGTTTTAAGTATTTGGGGTATTTTATAAAGAGTGGTCCAAGCCAATCAACAGATTGGGGCTGGTTAGTTTCAAAGTTCTCTCAGAAATATCAGGTTGGTATAATAGGTGGCTCACTTTAGGGGGCATATACACTATCATTAAGTCCATCCTGGAAGGACAACTGATCTTCTGGATGTCTCTGGAGTCATTACCTCGCTCTATTATCAATAAGATCCATAAATTGATTTTTCATTACTTATGGAATGGATGGTTAGACTCTTGTCAGTATCATCTTTGCAGATGGGATCTTCTCGCCAGACCAAAAAGGAATGGGGGCTGGGGTTTTCAAAATCTCCATCATTTTAATTTGGCTCTCAATGCTACAACTTTATGGAGGCTTCTCACACATCAGAGCATCTGGAATCAAGTGGTTATGGATAAGTATTTAACTTCTACCTCTCTTGTAAATTGGCTCAGACAACCTCAGCATAACTAATGGGTTGTCTCTAGACTATGGTCAAGCTTGCTTAGATCGCTTCTGATTATTCTGCAATGGATCTATTGGAAGCCAAGGGCAGGGAATCATATTGCCTTAGGAAGAGACACGATTCTTAGTATAGGGGACTGTGCGTTGCTCAGTTCGGATCTTGTCTAGGATATGAGCGATAAACAACTTACTTCTTTAGCACATGTTCAAACTTTATTAACCTGACTTCTCTGGCAGCTGCTTGGAAAACGAGTATTGAACTGAATTTGACTAGAGCACGCACGACGGAGTGGAACTCCTTAACTATTGAATTGAATAAAGACAGAATATATCTACGGGGTGACCAAGCAGACTCTCTTCTTTGGTCTGGAGGGGACGGTTTAGGGAATTTCTCCATTAAAAATTGCTATAATGAAATCATTTCCTCTCACAAATTTCATGTCAGTCAAGGCTGGAAAACCTCTTTATGGAAACACAGAGTTCAACAAAAGATCATACTGTTTTTCTGGTTAGCAGTGGAGAACATGTTATTGACGTGGGACATTCCTCAAGTGAAAGGGTGGATTGGTCCAGGTTTTTGTATTCTGTGTAAGCATCATGACGAAGACAATCCACATATTTTTATTCATTGTCCATTTACAAAGGAGGTATAGTTTCATTGTTTGAAGGTGCTAAAATTAAGAACCCAGTGGATTGGAAATACTCTTAATGAGTGTATGGAGGAGTGGAACAATAGGCCCGATCTATCAAAAAATCTACCTTTGCTAGTCTGCTGGCACATTTGGCTGGACCGTAATAAATTCCTTTTCGAAGTTAAGAACCCTTCAGCAAGGGTGACTGCCCTTAAGGCCATGAATGCACTTGAGAGTGTCTCCACGACTAAAAAAGTTATGAAATTAAGATTTGCTTCTTTAAATAGGATTGTTGGTTGTTCAGTGGATTTTTTTGATGGAGCATCTGAGGCAGGTGGCTCAAATTGAGGGGCGAGAGGTGTTATAAAGTCTTTCTCATCAATGGATTATCGTTGGTATTTAAATTGTGGGGAGGGAACAAACACCAAAGCGGAGCTGATGGGAGCATGGGCTGCGATTTTTATCGCAAAATCCTTGGATATTCTCGATATTCAACTATTTGGGGATTCAAAAGTAATAATTGATTGGTTAAAAAAAAATCGAATCTTCGGGCTATAAATATTGAAGGATGGAAAAATAAAACCAGTGTTCTGGCTGCCTCCTTCAGGGTTATCCACTTTCAACATATCTACAGAGAGAAAAATGTGGAGGAAGATCTCTTATCAAAGAAATCCCTGACGACTGCGAGTGGACGACTCTTTTATGACTCATAGGATGGAGTTTCTGCTGGAAATGTCCATCATTTTGACATTTTTTAATTGCAAAATGTGTCGAATTCAAGTTCTTTGTATTGTTTTTCTAGTCATAGGCGGTGTGATGTTTAGTGCTCTTGAAGAGCTCTCTTGTTTTGGAATGATTGTGTTGGTGGATTGTATGGATGATCTGATTCATATCCTTTTAGAGAGATAGGCAGAATATCACTCTTAGGAATCAGGCATTAATTTGTCGGGGTTTGTATGAAAAATTATAGTCTTAATATAATTAGTATGAATTTTCTGCGGGAAAAAAAACAACAATATAGAAAACAAACAATATATAAAAATATTTTTGAGGAGGCACGTAAATCTCTTCAATGATATAGTGCAAACACACATTAAAAAATAATTACATCTATGTAAAAATTTAAAAACCAACTATAATAATAAGAATGACCTATTAATATTAAATTAAAAGAACTAAAAAGAATAAAATAACAAGAATGACCGATTAATATTAAATTAAAAGACTAGAAAGAATATTCTGACTCTCTCCTAGTTGAATCTGTTAGATTCCGCTCCTAGGTAGAATACCCTTATATTTCTGACCACACGCCAATCTTGTTTCATTTGGATTTTGGCTTTAAGTCAGTTGCATACCCTTTCAAATTGAATCTGGATTTGATGAAAGAAGTATCTTTTGGCTTACTGGTTTGGGAAGTTTGGAATAACCATGAACTTTTTGTGTTGGAAGGGCCACAACATAGATTGATTATGAAATTAAAGTCTCTCAAGCATCGTGTCAAGGAATGGATAAAAAAAAGAAAAGCTGATGAACAACATTTACTTATTTCTATTGAAGAGGAAATTGTGGATTTGTCCCTACACATTAGAGAACGTGACAATACATTTGATATGGGTTCTTGTATCAAATATTTGGAAATGAAAATGAATAAATTGTTGTTAGCAGAAGACGAACGTTGGAGTCAAAAGAGCAGGGCTACGTGGATCAAGAGCGGTGACAAAAATACAACATATTTTCACCACTATGCTAGCTTCAGGCGCAATAAAAAACATCTGTGGGAGGTCACGGATGAGATGAATCAGGTTCACAAAGGGCAGGAGGCTATTAAGAGTGAAGCAGTCAGGCATTTTAGCAACTTTTTTAAAGAATCAGATCACAATATCAATGAAGAACGGATAGCCAATGTTCGTCTATATCAAAGGTTTGCTATTGAGGAGGAGGTCATTACTCTTGAGAGTCCTTGCACTATAGAGGAAATTAAATAAGTTCTTAAGGGATTCACTAAGGACAAGAGTCCTAGTCCCGATGGCTGGATGGTTGAGTTTTTTCTCAACTACTTCGACTTGGTAGCTAATGATTTGTTCAAGGCTATGGAGGAGTCCCGTCTATCGGGAGAAGTAAAGAGATCTTTGAACTCGACCGTCATTGCCTAAATTCCTAAGGTCGATGGTCTAGCCTCCTTCGAGGATTTCCGCCTGATAGCTCTTTGTAATTTATGTTATAAAATTATATCAAAAATTATTGCAAAAAGGATAAGGCCCATTCTGTCACGTGCATTATCAGAGGAACAATTTGGCTTCTTGAAGGGGAGACAAATTATATATGCCATCAGGACGGCTCAGGAATGTCTGCATAGTATCCGTGAGAAAAAACTTCAAGCTTTAATCCTGGAGATAGATTTAAAGAAGGCCTATGACTGTGTTAGCTGGGACTACCTTCGACTGGTGCTTTTGCAATGTCGATTTGGGCTACCGACGATAAGATGGATCATGGGATGTGTAAGTTCTGCAACATATGCTATCTTAATTAATGGAGAACCTACTTATTTTTTTAACAGTGGAAGAGGACTAAGACAAGGGTGCCCTTTGTCTCCCCTTCTCTTCATTATCATTATGGAAGGATTGAGTCTGTCATTAAAAGATATCCAAGCAAAAGGTAACATTATAGGTATAAAAGTTTCAAGGTTTATTAAAGTCCTCCATCTTCTTTTTGTCGATCATATTCTTATTATGACAAAAGCCTCTTTACCAAAATGGATGGAGATAAAAAGAATTTTGAATATTTTCTGTGAGGCATCCGGTTTGGTGATTAATGTCCACAAAACATCTTTTATTCATTACGACATTCAACCTTCTATATTGGATTCCTATAAGCCTGTTTTTCACTATAACTTTCTTTCTTTAGCTTCTGGTTTTAAGTATCTTGGTTAATTTTTAAAGATGGAAAGGTATAATGTTGATGATTGGAATTGGCTCATAGAGAAATTTGAAAAGCGCATTAGCCATTGGTGCAATCAATGGTTGTCTATTGGAGGTCGACTTGTTTTAATTAAAGAGGTATTGGAAAGTCAGCCAATCTATTGGCTTGCTTTATCAAATCTACCATCTTTGATTCCGAATCATTTACATCAGTTGATGTTTAACTTCCTGTGGTCTGGTGCTAAAAATAAAATAAGAATCCATCTTTGCAACTGGAAACTTTTAGCTCGGCCAAAACTATATGGAGGATGGGGCTTGAGGAATCTTCATAGCTTCATTATGGCTATGGCGGCCAATACTTTATGGAGAGTGTTAATGAAGGAAGGTATGTGGCATCATGTTATCATAGATAAGTATCTCAGATCTTGCTCGGTTGTGCGATGTCTTAGGACGGTCACAGTTTCTTCGATAAGGGGCTCTCATGTATGGAAGTACTTACTAAAATTGATACATATACTGTTGCATTGGATTGCATGGTATCCAGGTTTGGGGGATTCCATTTTGGTCGGCAGGGACTACATTTTGGGTATGGGTGAAAAAACTATTCTTTCAGATGGTTTAATCCTTGAATCAAATCAAAGAGGAGTGAATTATCTCTCTCGGGCTACTCGTGAACAGTGTCCGGGTATAACAGGAACTAAGTGGCATACCAGTGATGATTTGGGGCTTGGTGGGCGACTAGCTTGTGAGTGGACATGTTTTCGGAAGGAAATTATACAAAATAGGATTCTTCTTTCCAGACGACCTGATGAAATTAGATGGTCGGGAGGTAATGCTTCTGGTTGTATCACAGTTAAAAATATATATGAGGCGATAGAGAGGAGGAAGCGGTCCTGTGTTGTAAAGGGGTGGCAGAGGAATCTTTGGATATGGAATTGTCCAATGAAATTGAAACGTTTTACTTGGCTACTAGTGGAGAATAAAATTCTCACATGGGAGAACCTCCAGCGTCGTGGTTTTAATGGACCGGGTTGGTGCATGCTATGTAATCAGAATTGGGAATCAGCCTTACACCTGTTTGTGGAAGGCTCATTTGTGCACACAGTTTGGACAACACTTCATACTCATAGGAATTTATCGGGTTCTTGGGCTGGATCTTCTCTTACAGAATGCTTTAAAAATTGGTTTTCTGGAAGGACTCGACATTCTACCTTACCCATTTTTGTCTGTTGGTTCATTTGGATGGATTGCAATTTTTCTATATTCGAAGACAGAAAACCTTCAACTTTTAGAGTGGTTACCCTGGTGACTATAGCGATGGAATCTTATGCTACACAGGTGAAAGCACCAACTATAAGGAACAGAGTTATAAAGGACGAGTGAAAGGCGCAACTGGATGGTTTGATGGGGTTGTTGAAGCCACAAGATTCAATAGTGGGGCTGGAGGTATTGTTAAGATAAGGGACAATCACATCTACAAGTGGAAATTAAATTGTGGCTCGGGCTCTAATACAAGGGCCAAATTGATGGGTGTCTGGGCCCTTCTGACACTTGCTTCAAGGCTCTTTATTTATGATTTACATGTGAAGGGAGATTCGATGATTGCAATTAATTGGTTGCGTGAAAAAGGTCATCTTCAGGTGATTTCATTGGAATGATAGAAGGATAGGTTGGTTGATCTTATTAAACTTTTTTAGCATATTACTTTTGATCATGTTTACAGGGATGACAACTTGGAAGCGAACAACATATCAAAACAAGCACTTCACAAGAAACCTGAGAAAATCTTCTATTTTCAGTGTGTTGAGGAACATGAGGGTCCTCCTTTGTCAATAGAACTTTTTTAGGTTCCGGGCTGCTCTTGTCTTTCCTATGGGGTGTGGGGATATGATCCAACAACATTTATCTTTGTAATGTTGAATGTTATGGAACTACCTCTTTTTGTAGATTTTGGGAGGGCTATTAGATAGTCAGTTCACATATTTTGTGGAATGGGAAAATAGTACGGATATTAGATATCCAATAGATATCCTATAGCTTTTTATTTTGATATAGTGGTGATGATTTATTTGTATCGAAATAGTTTATATTTTAACTAGTATAAAGTAAAATTTTCTGTTGAAAAAAAAAAGTAAGTACCTAGAGAACATACAATGTTAATTTCTACATTAAGTGCCCAAAGAATATGTAATTCCATGCTACATCTACAATGAGATAATATTAAATTAAAAAAAATAAAAAAAATAAAACAATAAGAATGACCGATTAATATTAAATTAAAAGACTAGAAAGAATAAGTGAGTGCCTAGAGAACATACAATGTCAATTCCTACATTAAGTGCCCAAAGAATATGTAATTCCATGCTACATCTACAATGAGAGAGGTAAGAGAGACATGTATAAGACTTAGTTTGAAGTGGAACGTGAATCTCTCTAGTGATGGGCTATAGGCTACAAACACACATGGAAAAATAATTGTTGTTGTATAAAAAAATTAAAACCATCATGTATAAGACTCATTTTGAGGTGGAATGCGAATCTTTTTAATGATGGCTTATATGCTACAAACATACACATGAAAACATATTACATTTGTAATTAAAAAATTTAATAATCATAATGAAAACAACCTATTTTCATTAAGGATGAATAACTTGAAAAAGTATCAAAATGTGCAATCAGTATATAAGACTCATTTTGAAGTGGAACATGAATCTCTCTAATAATGAGCTATAGGCTACAAACATGCACATGAAAAAATAATTGCATTTGTATAAAAAAATTAAAACCATCGTGTATAAGACTCATTTTGAGGTGGAATGTGAATCTCTTTAATGATGGGTTGTAGGATACAAACATACACATGAAAAAACATAAATCTCTCTAATAATGAGTAAAAGGCTACAAACATACACATGAAAAAATAATTGCATTTGTATAAAAAAATTAAAACCATCGTGTATAAGACTCATTTCGACGTGGAATGTGAATCTCTTTAATGATGGGTTGTAGGATACAAACATACACATGAAAAAATAATTACATTTGTAATAAAAAGTTTTAATCAAACATGATGAGAACAACTTATTTTCATTAAAGAAGAATAACTTGAAAAAGTATCGAAAGATGCAATCACTAAATGCTAAAATATAGATAAGAGCCACTTCACTATGAATTGTACAACCAATTACTTAGACAAAATTGTTATCACTAAAAAAATCCTCTGCAACATTGCACATAAAGGTTGAAGAAAGACATCAATGCCAACAACAATTAGTTCACTTACAACACATAAATTCATCAAATAGGAAAAGACTATATACTTGGTTCAAAAATCAAAGTGTGCAAATTCACCAAAGGAAGCGCGTGCACAGTGCACAAAATACGCAGGCTAACACAACCCTCAGCACGCATTGTGCACAAGATGCGTGACTATCTATGAGAAACATTGCACACTTCTCATGAACGATGCATTTATGAGTCTTGCTGACCTCTCAACCACTTCTAGTCCGAACCCCAACACGATTTGACACTCAAATCTGAGCAAAATCTATCATGGAGGATGGTTAAGGGCTAGGAAGTGCCCTAAAAGGCCCCTTGTTCACACTATGAACCAATTATATATTTCCATGAATGGACATTATAAATATGTGCCATGGGTGTGATAAAAAAATAAGAACTTCAAGGTATTGTTATGCTGCAAGAATTCTTCTTTGAGAATCCTTTTTTCTCTTGGAATCATTCAAGCACTATAGCAAGGTCCATTCCACTCACCTATTGAGAGGATTGGCATTGTATTTCTTCACCATTGTCACTTTCCATTGCATGAAGAGAATAGCTCTCTGTTAGGGAACTCAAGATCCCTCACAAGGAGGAAGAGGGGATTCATAAGTCCCTGCCTTTCTCTATGGTGTTAGCCTATCAATATATTGATCTAGTGGTAGCTATATGATGGTCATTTTTTTATTTTCATGGTTCTAGTTCTTACAAGATTCTCTGACATTTATTTCTCTTTGTTTTTAGTTTTATTTCCTTGTTTCATGTGTATTTGGTTATCTAATCAACTTAAAAACCTCTGTCTTGTTTAGCTGACTTAACTAAGCAAATAAGTGTTGTGTTTTTGCTCACCCATGTGGAAATACCAACACAACATATTGGTGACCATACTGGGGATTGGTATCAAATTCCTCCCTATTTAAGTCTTGAGAGCACTTATTTCTAATTGTTTTGATATGCAGGTACGAAAACCAGCCTATTCCAACCTTCCAAAGTCAAAATTCAGAGCCAAGGCACGAAAATTTCAGTTGGAAATTTCTTTCCCGATGCGGTATAGGAATTGTGTGGCTTTCAAGGCACACAGACGCGCATTCTGCGCATTGTACGTGTGACAATATTTATAACTCTGTGCATTTTGTGCCCTCTGCGTGCCTGTCAGAACTACAACCCGCACATAAGTTCATTTTTTGAAAATTGTAAGGGTTTTTATGAGTTGTATGAGGGCCCCTAGCCTTCAGATTTTAATTTCATGCACTTTTTAAAACAACCACACTTCACTTAGAGTCCTTTATCACAAGAAATGTTATCTAACATAAGCACATAGGGGTAAAAAGAATCACTATTCTTCTCTTTTCTTTGTTGCCACATGGATGGCTCATTTGGCATTTAAAATTTTGAGTTGAAGTCATTGCTTGTTCAAACACAATCAATTAATTTGGGACTAGAAATCAATTTTAACCCTCAAGTATGCTCTTCCCCTGTACCCAAGTGTGATCTCGGGAATCAAAATAGGTGGTTGAAAGGAAATTCCATCTCCCTTAAAAAATCATTAGGAGAGGAAAAATCCCCCCTAGGGTACCTCTTAGCTATCGGAAATCATCTTAAAGATTTGTAAGTGCCCATACATGCTCACATGTTTGCAATCTTAGGATAATTTCTAAAATCTTTCTTAGTATAGACAACACTCTAGGAAATTTTAAAAGTTCAACTAACGGGCCCATACATGCCCACATGTCTACAATCCTAGGATCGTTTCAAAAACTTTTCTAGTTTAGACAACATTCTAGGGAGTTTAAAGGATTTGTAAGGACCCATATGTCCACATTGCTAGTTCTTTAGGGATTTAAATATTCCGCAAGGTTGTACCAAAGAAACATAGTAATCTAGGTAAGAATATTTATAAGGACCACAGGAGGTCTACATGCTGCAATCTCACACTTGAATTATTAAAATATTTTTCACACTTTTCACTTTCTTGCACACAAAGCGACTCCTCACACACATAATTTCTATTAGAATAGTGGAGGTCAAAGTAGGATTTCTTTCTTAGTACTCACAAAGTATTTCAAAGGAATTATGAAAGATCTGACTACTTCTTTGGAAATAATCCACACCAATTTAATTCAAACTAGGTTGGTCCATGACCCAAATCTCTCAGCCCACCACATCTAAAAATTTTCTAAGAATGCACTAAAGTTTCCTCCATAGGAGGTGCCAAAAGATTTTTTTTAGTCTAGGTAGGATCTCAGGGGTAGGCATCCAAATAAACCCTCATTATCAGGTTCTCACATTTTGAAAAAAAAGAAGTTGAGAATAGGGATCTTTTAAATCCTCCAAGTCAATGTTCCTATACCTTAAGGTAGGGAGATACCCGTGAAGGGTCGAAGGCCGAGGACCAGTTGTTATACACATCCCTCCTTGAGTCACCCAACTCTTACGAGGGTATCCATCCCATGACCCATTTGTTAGGTCGAAAATCTAAATGTCTCACTTTGATCGAGGTACTTAGTGTCCAAACATGGGATATCTACCCTGGTGGTGGTTTTGGGTTGCAATTTCACTTTGATCATATTTTGTGTGGCTATTGGGAAATATCACCAACTCTTTCGGGATATGCACCCTCTACCCCTCATTATAACCGATTACTTCAACCTTCACTAGTTCCTCTTCCTGTGGCTTCAGACCCCACTGTCGAGTACTACTGGAAGGCCAAGTACTAAATTGAGAGGAATAATGATAGATCTTTTAGGACACGAGTATTTATTTATATTGTTCCTCCACGTGGACAAAAACCACCTATCCACATGCTTATTTATTTACAGTTGATTTATGTATGATGTTCATTTGATTACATCCAATTGTGAGTTATACTATCTTGTGAAGGTAACACATATACAAATCTCTTGTTCATTTATTTCTCTCTTGTCACCATTTTAAAACATTCACTTTGCGAGTCATAACCATAAAGGAACCACATAATCGTCGTTGTTCTAGACGCTTGCATAATATTCCTCCTATTCTAGGAGGAGTCCCTAGTCTTTCCAACTCACCAGCTCAACCATCTCCCACCCTAGTGAGTGGCACTGTTTTGGGATAATCTTGACTTGGTTCCACTTTGCTTGGGTCAAATACCCAAGGTCATCCATCTGTTGGTTCTCCTTCACAAGGAGGTGGGAGTCAAACTTCTTCTCAAAGAAGAAGTACAAACCCACTAAATCCCTCTCAAGGGATGGGTCCATTACCTACACACACAATGGTTGGAACTAATCCTCCACCAAATCCCCCTATTCCATACTTGGCATCCCTTAACATTCCTAATTTAACCAAACTCACGAATGGCCCCAGTTTTCATGATGCCACTTGGTCCAATATGCCCACCAAATCGCCTTCAGACATTCCAAAGTTTGAAGGAAAACCAGGGGAATATCCCACCATCCATGTTATGACCTTCCACTTATGGTTCTCTTCAAACAACATCATGGATGACTCCATCCACTTGAGGTTATTTCAAAGAAATCTCACTGGTTCATCAGCCAAATGGTATGTGGACGAAAAATCAAGGTCCCATGTGACCTTTGAATCATTGGCCAAGGCCTTTTTGTCCTTTTTCCAATTACCAGTTTGTCATGATACTGTCCTGAAACTTCTCTCTGAGTTCAAAAAAACCACTGCTATCCATATCACCAATCACATCCATGAATGGCGTCCACGACGTAGTTTGTGTAAAGTAGAAACCACCCAACATCTCGATTGGTTCCTCAAATCGTTTGTCCTTGTGATTGCAAAGGATGTAGCATTCACTTTTCCTCAATCAGAAGAGGAAGCCATCAACAAAGCCCAACAATTTGACCTCATATATGCTCAATCAAGTTACTTTTACACAATATTGCCTGATGCACCCAGACCCATACCATTTGGCCATGACAAACCTAGGATGTCCCACGCTACAGATGGGTTGATTGGTTCTATGACACACCTCAACCCTTACGACCACCCATCACCTACTTATGGTGCAAATCAGTATCTGAAACCATATGGAGGGATGTCTTATTACCCTCCTCCCACTCACCAACATTCATATCCTGTTGTTCCCTCTCAGTCGTTGGGGGGACCCCCACCGACACCCCAGATGCATCTGATTTCTCAATCCAGTACGGGTTCACCCCCAACCCCCACATACAACCCTAATAGTAGTGTAGTTACTTCAACTTCCTATACGCCATATGGATCGTCTCCAAAAGACAATCCATATTTCCCATTTCCTCGTCCTCCCCAGTCGGTTGCTCCTCCACCATGACAACCACATGCCGACGTTAATTTTGTTCATCCCTCTCCCATTCAACATGTTCATACTTTTGAATAGTTGATAAGTCAAATCCATCCCATCAGTCGAATAATTCCAAGAATAAGGGAAAAAAATGAAACAATAATAACTCGGGACTAGGAGGAAATAACCCCCAATAAAATCGTCCTGCTGGGGGAAACCAAAATCCCCAAGGTGGAAACAATAAAAATCAACCACGTCAAGGGAAGAACAATAACCTCAGAACTAACTTCCCTTGCGCTCTATGTGGTGAGTATGGACATCATACTCACCACTTCCCCCAAATTGTCGATTACAAACAGATAAAAGAATCCATGAACACACAGCGTTTTTATGTTCCAAATACGTGAATACAAAATACCACAATAGTACCAAATATATATTAATACAATCACCACACAAGATATATGAAACAATATATAAAACCAACACTTCATTATATCAAACCCTTGAGGTAGGGAAACACCATACAATGGATCCTATTATGGAAGGGATCCTCTTTTGTTGACTTGCCTCTTCGAGTGGGCTTCCTCCTAATGAGCTTCAACTCCAAATACAATATTTCTCTTCATCTCCCATTACATTGTTTTAACCCCTTTATATAGTACTACCATCACCTAAGAACATTCTAGAGGAGGAATCTTCTAGAAGTACAACCTTCTAAGAATTCATCTTACATTTATTATATCTAACTACCATAGTGCGTCTTATTTAATAATATAGTGGACCTAGTCCACCATACATTGAATGGCCTCCACTATTATCACTATGGGCCCTCTAGGCCCCCCCACTACCTCTATAGCTACCTAATATTCCACCCCCCTTATGAAAGTGTTGTCCTCAACGCTTGATGTACAACCATATATTAGGGTCCCATGGATAAGTGTGGACCATAGTGATGAAGTAGACTAAAGAACCAGGGTCCCATTGAGAAATGGAAGCCATTATGTTGAAGTAGTCCAACTACCATTGTAAACCAGGGTCCCATGTCCAATTTCTCATGTGAAGTCCCCACGGAAGATATCGACACCCAATAACCAACGGAAAATGATGCTCCCCATACTGACACCTATCATGTGGATCCAAATAAGAATATCCATCCACATAGTGGGAAAGGGTCAAAGTTGAATCTGGATGGAACAATACCATTGTAGAATATGCAGGTTGGACACTGGTAATAATAACTATCTCCTTATGTGTCACATTGATGTTCTCTACCGAAGGTGAAGTAGATTCATCAACTAAAATATGGAAGCGGTTGTCATCCCAGAAATGACAACTATCCCTACACCAATCATCACAATCATCCTCCAAATCATACCAAGCATACACTTCTTGATGGTATTCATTCATGATGTCTGCCATAAGATATCTCTCTTGAAGGAGATCTAATGACCATTGAATATTTTGATGACTATCTCTTATGCCTTGCAGGTGGTCATGCATATCGTCTTTGACTACTTCAATCATGTGTAGAATTTCCCTGAGTTTGAGAGTGCATATCCATTGGAAACACCACATATAATATACCAAAGGAAAACTATTAAAATGATTTATCCAATGGCACTAATATGGTAGAAATATGAGAACCCTATGACAAGTTATGAACTTTGCAGTCTCGTCTTCATCACTAAAAAACCTAAAAAAATAGAACAATAGATTACTGCAGAAAATCGTGGCTTTTTTCGGAAAAACCCTGAAAAACTGTTGAATTTAAAGTGCTCATAACTTTACTTCCCAGACTCCGTTTCGACTAATGTTTTTTTTTAAATTGAGTATTTTTCTTAGAGGAATTCAAATACGCATTTTTTTTCCAAATTCATCTCATAAATCTTCAGACGTGAACCTGAAGTGCGTCGTCCTCTTTTTCTTCCCTAGAAAAATTCTGCAAAAATAAATAAATTATTCCCTTCTTTGGACAAGGAAAGTGCTCTGATACCACTTGTTAAGTTTCAAATACATGAATACAAAATACCACAATAGTACCAAAGATATTTGAATACAATCACCACACAAGATATATGAAACAATATAGAAAACCACCACTTTATTACATCAAACCCTTGAGATAGGGCAAAACCATACAATGGATCCTATTATGGAAGGGATCATCTCCTGTTCACTTTAATCTTCGAGAGGAATTCCTCCTAATGAGCTTCAGCTCCAAATACAATATTTCTCTTCATGTCCCATTACATTTATTGAAACCCTTTATATAGTGCTACCATCACCTAAGAACATTCTAGATGAGGAATCTTCTAGAAGTAGAACTTTCTAAGAAGTCCTCTTACATTTATTATATCTAACTATCCATTTATTATATCTAACTTCCATAGTGGACCTTATTTAATAATATAGTGGACCTATTCCACCTTACATTGAGATTCCTCTTACATTTATTATATCTAACTACTCATTTATTATATCTAACTACCATTGTGAGCCTTATTTAATAATATAGTGGACCTAGTCCACCTTACATTGAATGACCTCCACTATTATCACTATGGGCCCTTTGCCCCCCCCCACTACCTCTCTAGCTACCTAACAAATGCCCTCTGACACCGCCTGCCCCACAACAGGCCCCACAACATTATTTTCAACCACCACCTTCGGTTGTTTTGCAAAATACTATTCCACACCAAGGTGTGATGAATAGCCAACAAGAGATAAACTCAACCCCACTACAAATGGGGCAATATAAAAACCCAGGTCCCAATCAACCTGGAAATATAGAAGATCGCAATATCCTCCATACCAGTGAGGAAAAGATTATTCTCCAAAAACGCAATCATCCATATGGCCTGCCTCCCGACTCTACCCCAACCACCTCAGAAGCAGCACCCGCTATAGTTAGAAAACCATTGATTATTCCCCTTCCTAACACTGAACCAAACCCTTGTATACCTCGCATACCATTACAACATAATGTACATAACCCTCATGCTAGGGAATCCCATAACTACAGTCTGGTTGATGAATTTGCACAATCTTTTGCAACCATGTCTGTGTTGGAGGTCCAACAAACCTATCCATCACAGTGAAACTCCTTGCTTTCCACCTTAGGCGTAGTCGACCCAGCTGAAACTTGACTCGTCACCTTTGATCTAGATAGAAGAGAGCCATGCCACCCTACCCTGGTAGCGTTTCATATACCAGTTAAGATCCGGAACATCACAATTCATCAATGCATCATCGATGAAGGTGCATCCACATGGATCATATCCAAAGTAGTATGGAAAAAACTTGGCTCACCTGAGCTAGTACCATCTTCCATCACACTGAGAGCTTATGACGGTCAACCATCATCCCCTGAAGGGCTCTTCCAAAATTTCCCTATAGAACTTGGGGGAAAAACCATCCTCATCGACATTGAATTTATCGATTCCCCAATTGATTACAATATCTTGTTTGGATGTAGATACATGTATTCTATGAAGGCGGTATCCTCTTTTGTGTTTCATACGATTATGTTCCCCCACAACGAGAAAATTGTTACCATTGACCATCTTACACATTACGAGCCCAATCATTCCGCCAACATTGATAACATCCTCCCTCTTGTCCGGACTAGCTCGAATGCTTTTCTGTTCATTGACATTGGTCCTAGAATATTCAAGGAGCCATCATTGTTGGGGGCATATCATGGAGCATCACCTCTCCTACACCCTTTTATTTCAGCTCAAGTGTGTGTAGTTTCTTCTAACAAAACTGATATCAGAGACAATAATCCTCTCATAGAGGCCCCTCCCCACATAGAAGTTCCACCAGCCAAAGAACCACTACCCCAGGAATTCCCTGAAAACATCATTGCACCACTTATCTGTAACACCCTGTTTCCCCCAGTTTGTAAAAATAACTGGACTGGCCAAGAACTATGGAAAACTCATAAATGTGAATATGTGATGTAAATGGACCTTGAGTAAAAGGTCAATAAATGTGAATAACATTATGAATTTTTATTGCAGGACTGCTGAGAGGGGACGTGCAGAAAAGAGACCATGATGGCGGTGGAAGGTACCTAAAAAGGTGGCGTTAACTTCCACCGAGAATTAATACCGTATTTGGAATCCACTGGCCCGGAGAACCAAAAGCGGCTCACTGAACCTGAATTAAAAGCCTCGCAGACTGGTACGTAGATGGCTCCTCAGGAATTAATGAGGGATGGGGAGGTGAACCGCCCATCCGTAGAGCCATCATGACTGGCCAGTGCGAGGGTAATCACGCCACACACAACCTCGCAAGAGGATAAGGCGTAGGGTAGAAGCGATGGGGAGGCAGACGCGAGGGGATAACTCTGGCATTATGCAGAGTGAGTGATAGCAGAGAGGAAGGATTGCAACCTTCGCTCCTGGTCACTGGCAAACAGAGACGCAGTCTCACAGCATCGTGGTCTCAACTCGGCGGTGGCTAGTGGTAAATCCGTTGGGAGTCGCTAAGCCTATGGTTGGGTGGAAACGAGCACCCCTCTCAGCAGTTGCTTGACCCTGGTGTTATCTCTGATAAGTGTTTTGCCTTTGGAATCTTGATATATATATGTGTGCTTATTCTGATAATAATGCTCATAAGTTGTGAAACTGTGAATGATTTCATTATAAGAATGACTGTATGGTGTTTTGATCAGTACTAGTAGTTGTATATTTATATGGAAAGACTACGTATGATTTATGTCTTCATGAATTCATTATTTGTATGCGTACTGATCAAATTCAGACTTCACGTCTGGTTCTCACGACATCCTTACATACCTCAGGTAGTACCCTGAGTAAATCTCCCCATAGAAATACCTTCCTTGAAAAGCCCATCAAGAACTGGGAAGGCGGTTAAGAAGGCGTAAGGCCTTAGTAACCCTATATAAGGAGGAACGATCCTCTTGAAAACCGAGATGACAGCATAAGGATGAAGTAATGAATCGATGGATGAGATCCTGTCGGGAGATCTGTGGTCACTCATGACCATCAGATCGGAGGAAGGAGCTGGAAAGTTAAGTACCTTAACCTTATAGGTATTAATCAACGGACGAGATTTCGTCGAGGAATCTGTGGTCGCCCACGATCGTTAGATTAGTAGGAGAGAGTAGGGCGTTAAAATGCCTTACCCCTTTGTTTTTTGTGTCTTCGTGGGCAGCGAGGAATTTGGGATCGTAGATATCCAAGGTCCATGAGATTATCTGGACCATGGATCTTTTCCACGTCCAAGGAGTCGTGGAAGAATGCATGGGTAAGAATCGATCTGGGTCGTCAGATCTCGGCTAGAAAAACCCGACAGCCATTGGATCTATCCAGTGTTACCCGAGGGTTAAAAACCCTCATGAATCGAGAATCGTGGGATCGGGATTCCTATTGACAAGAGTTCGGGACTTTCCATTGTGGAAACCCCGGAGTAGATTTGAGTCGTCCGATTAACAGAGGCCACGTGTCGTAAGATATCCCATTACGGGAAATCAGGGATCGCGGAATCGGGATTCCTGTTGACAAGAGATCAGGACTTTCCATTGTGGAAATCCTGGGATAGATCTAAGCCGTCCGATTGACGGAGGCCACATGTAAGATATCCCATTACAGGAAATCGAGAATCGCGGGATCGAGAGTCCTGGTGACAAGGGATTGATATTCTCCAAGGTGGAAACCCCGGAGCAGTTGTGGGCCGTCCGATTTAAGGAGGTGACGTGTCGAGAGATTACCCGTTTCGGGAAATCGGGAATCGGGGATTCGGGAGTCCTGTTGACAATATGTCGGGCTCTCACCTTGATAAATCCCGACGGAAGAGAGGTTGTGGTCATATGGGAAGAGGTCATATCGACCAATGCTTAACCCAAGGGGCTAATCTCCAATTGAGGTTCATTCAACACTTCGGCGTTTCGGCATTCAAGATACCCAAGGGACATGTTACCCCATGCTCTCAAACCCCAAAGTCCATACTTATAAACCTCGAGATGTTATCATGTGGTCAGGCTCTGACGAATGGTCAGGATCCTCTCGGAGGATCCTGGGTCTAGTATGACCGTCCGATGTGAGGTAGAGATGCCAGCTTTACGTTGGGGCGCGAATGCGCATAAAGGTAAGTAGCGAGCATATCTGGATGGCTAGAGTCCACCTGCTTAGATC
>JZKD02S1633090.1:45663-75320 GCA_000966675.3 Picea glauca
GGGCTTGAAAATAATTGAAAATTAACAGACCTTTGGTTGTGGGATAAGAAAAGGCTCATTTTTTAGACTCTTGTCACTCATGTTATCTGATATATATGTGAAGTTTGGAGATGCAATATCTCTCGAGAATCTTGGAGAAAGATAGAGAAGATCCAAAATAATTTTATAAATTATAATCTCAAAATTAAAGGCAATACACCCTATCCTATCCTATCCTCCTCGTCAAATAGATTATTTTGCCCATTGAGAGCACATCTATGATTAGGCACTTAATGTACAATAACAAGATAAACAACATGGATAACAAGAGGCTCTCCAAAATTGCTTCAGACTCTAGCAAAAATTAGCAAAAATTACCAAACGTGGATGAAAAATGATGCCAAGTCTTGGATAAATCATTGGGGAATAAAAGAAGAAGTTATTCTGCATAATACAAATGCTATTAAAAATATTGTACAAGCTAAATTTAAGGAGAATCTATGGTGCAATAAAGAATTAGAGGAAGTGGTTAACCCTAACCTACATAGTGAAGCTCAACGTTGGGAAATCCCCAAAACACCATGGTAAGAAAGGATTAGTCACATTTGTGACAATCCCCAAAACACCATGGTAAGAAAGGATCAGTCACCTTTGTGACACCAAGAGGGTTGAAGATGAAAAACACTTTCTCCTAGAATGTCGTGTGTATACCCAAATTGGATCCCAATTTCAAAATATAAAAAAAAGAATCAATGTTTGCTAAAATAATAACTAATTCTCATGAGCTACTTAGTGAAACTCCTAGTTGGGAAATCCCCAAAACACCATGGCAAGAAGCTATCACCTTTGTGACACCAAGAGGGTTGAAGATGAAAAACAGTTTCTCCTAGAATGCCTTGTGTATACCCAAATTAGATCCAAATTTCAAAATATAAAAAAAGAATCAATATTTGCTAATGAAAAACACTTTCTCCTAGAGTGTGCCCTGTGTATACTCAAATTAGATCCCAATTTCAAAATATTTGTATATACCTAAATTACATCCCAATTTCAAAATATTTGCCATAATATGGACCTTCTTAACCTTCTAAATCATCAAAACTTTAGTGATCTTGAAACCTTCTCTTAATGTTTTTCAAGCATTAAAATAACATTTTATAAAAATCCAAATAATCTCTTATATTGTTATTGCTAATATACTTAAATGTATGGTTAAAAACTCACTAATCTATCTATATAAATTTATTATGAAAAAATTAAATATTAATTTGGCTTTGCATCTGTAAATTGCTCTGCTTTCTATGTTGTAAGCCAACCAATCACTTTAAGAAATAAAAAAAATTATGTATAAAATTGAGGCGGTCTGCATTTAACAATAATCATGAAGAAGAAGAGCAGATATAACCTGGAAACTGCAAAACTTTTAAAAAGTAGCACTCTGCAGCATACAATATATTTTCCATATCATAAAATTTGATTCCAGTAAACCACAATTAGCCTTCTGCAGCATGCAATGTATTTTCCATATCATAAATTTTTATTTCCAATAAACTACAAACGTTTTACATACACGTACGTTCTTGCACCAATTAAGCCAATACACAGGGTATCTCAGATATCTGAATTAAGCAAACTAATACATAACCTAAGATATATCCCTTACAGACCTGTAGCTGTGCTGATAATCCCCTGAGCCTTCAAGGAAATGGAGGACCGTAAGGACCAGGACCAGGTGGAGGAGGGCCGCCGAACATAGGGCCAGGGCCAGGAGGAGGAGGGCCACCGAACATAGGACCAGGCGGCGGTGGGTAACGCATCGGACCTGGCGGAGGAGCGAACGGATCGAATGGAGGCCCTGGCGGAGGAGCGAATGGATCAAATGGAGGCCCTGGCGGGGGCGGAGGTGCGAATGAAGGCCCCGGCGGAGGAGGTGCGTATGGATCAAAGGGAGGCCCTGGCGGAGGAGGTGCGTACGGATCAAAGGGAGGCCCTGGCGGTGGACGAGGAGGAGGAGGTCCGTAGGGATCGAAGCCAGGCGGTGGAAACATGATGACGATCCTGATCTAGATGTATGTTTCAGAGATAAAAAAGAGATATACATCAATTGGATCTGACCTTACCGGAATTTATATGAAGTAAGCCGAGATAAGGAAAGATCTAGGAAGGAAAAGACTGATTTGATTCGTGTATTGCAGTCACAAAGAAGCGTGACGAAGAATTCATGGCGCACACGGCAAAGCATCGGATATCGTTCATTGATCAGACTGGTAGTTGGAAGAATGTATCATAGACTTCCGCCTCTAACTTCCCTTCAAACCAACTAGCCCACGCCCCTACAAAATTAATTATTCACATGGATTATTGTTTCTACATAACTCAGTTGTCAATACAGCCACACTATATTATTCCCAAGGAAAACATCATGACATAGAATCTCCTCTTCTCTTCTTTGGGATATTTGGATGTCTTCTTCTCTTCTTTGTGATATTTGGAGGGAGGGTGGATCAATTGTAAATGTAAATTAAATGAGAATAGTCATATATATATATATATATATTAGTTTAACCTTGACTAGTTTAAAATTGGATTCATATATATATTTTAAGGGGTTATATAAACTAGTGTTTTATAATCCGCTTTTTTCACTAACATAGATCTTATGCCTAAATTTCTTCTAAGTTTTATTTTCCAGTGTTTTATGGTGCCTTTATTCTTTTTCCCTATACAAGGATCCATGTCTTCTCCTAGCTGCAAAACCTTCTCTTGGTTGTAACCTGCACACCACAACCACTAGCTAGCAACAATGATTCATAAGTGAGATCAATAACCAACAAGGCTATGCAAACACTTTTCCCTTGAGAACTATGTGTAGCCCACTGTCTCATATGCTAATCAGGTCTCTTAACTGTAAACTAGGTAATGGAAAACGGATGTGTTTTGGTTCTCAACTACATAATAACATACAACCTAGCCACATTAAGATAACAATGGATGCCTTCAACAACTCACTGATACACTTGTCGGTGTGCTCAAACCACCATTCTATAGTGAGAACCATGGAAGCATAATAATCTAGTGTTCAAGCATGATAATTTCTTGTAACAATGGAACTCATTTTGTTCAACATAACATGCTTAACAGGGTTATTGTGAGTATTAGTGAGTGAGCTTTGAGAGATGATTCCCATTTCAAGATCAACCAATGTGTTTATTTCCCTTTTCTCTTAAGGATGCACACTAATCCAACATGAGATTTCTTTCAATAACCACCTTTGATGGAATGAATGCTCAACATATTGTCATTGTGTAAACATCACTCAAAAGCATGAGTTTTAAGGAAGGAATTCAATTGAAACCACCGTTGAAGACCATAATCTCACTAAGAATTAAGAACAATAATGCTTGAGGTTGGACTTTATTCTTTTCATTGCAAACATGATCTTGAACTTGTCTTTAACATATCTATCCCCTACAATGAATAGATGCAATGCCTGTAACATCTTGAATGCACATTTCAATCAATGAGTCCAGTTTTAATTGGAGAAATAACTCACAAGTCTTTTGAATGCTCCATGTTGCTTGTAGCCTATGAAGAAGGAATGTGCTCATCCTAGGAATTCATTTCTTATTTTGCTTGTGATTGCTTTATTATTCTTTGAACTTTGAAAGCAATCTCACACCACTGTGTTAAAGATCTTTCAACGAACTTCATTGTCTATTAATGTTGATCAAGAATTGGAATCATGTGCACAAAGGAAGGAAGTGTGTTGTGCAAAGTGTTGAATCGATAGATTGTGTAGATTAGTTCCAATGAAGTATTGAGTCACCCAACCACCAACGAGAACACCTAGTAGTTAATGGAAATGTCCAACAATCCACTTTATCGCCTAGGGAGAGAGGGGGGGGGGGTTGTGTGCAACCCATACAGATTTGGTATAACCTTTGGGTGAGAGAGAAAACATCCATCAAAAATAATTCGACCTGAAGAGGCAAGCTACAACATAGAGAAGTGAGAAAATAGGGTGAGTAGTAAGGAATTCAACCCATGTAAGAGAAATTCAGCTCAAAGGGATCTGAATTTTCCCAAAAATGTAATTCAATCAACCTGTAAGGTAATCTAAGATCCAAGGAGGAAGAAAATGTCCAGGTAAGTGAAATTATAGTCCAGGGAAGGATTAATTCTCCCAAAATCAAGAATTTGATTGAGATAAAGTGCATATATCCTCCAAGGAAGAGGAAATTTCCAAGTAGTTATCCGACGACTTGAATGGGGTCAGAGAGATTCTAATTACTAAATACTAGGGACATAATTAGAATTTTTAACCAAACACTTGCAATAGACAAATTTTCACAACCATCGATCTCAGGTTTCAAAGGGATTTGGATGGTGGACATTCTGAAGTTGTTGGTGTTCTTCGATTTTTCATGGAGGATGATATTGACAAGGCAATCCACCAAAAACTATAGCTGGGATTGAATGCTTACACTCATAAATTAACTAAGTAGACACTCGATATGAGTAAGAAAAAATCAAACACATATGAGATTTAGTTCATAGAAATCCATCAAAAATGCAATATAGAATAGATTCCAACTAATAGCAATTATACAAACATCACAATAAAACTCGAAATAGAAACACGGATTTTACCTTGGAAACCCAAATGGGAAAAACAACATTCAATGGTTTCTCAGTCTTCGTCTAGTTAAATTGCTTCTAGGGCCCCCAATGTCTCTTCCTCTCTTCGCTAGAAAGACCCCTTGAGAATGAGAGTGAAGCAAGAAATAGGGAGAGTTGGGGGGTGAAGGGAAAGTCAATAGCCATGACCCTTCTCTTTGTTTTCTTTTTATTTTCATTTAATTCTCTCATTTTTTCTTTCTCACTCTCACTTTTGTCTTATTCAAGTTTTACATTTACATTGTTATTAAATATTTTGTAACATTCATAAATTGTTGAATTTTCTCTTTTAGGTACCCATTCGTCGGTTCATATCCATTTCAGATTACACCTCCCCATCGATAGGATTTTTGGTCTCCAAAATCTTGAAGCAAACTATTCTATATCAATGTGCCTTCTGTCTGCTTCTCCGAAATGTGGCTATGACTCTGGCTATTGGATACAACTTCAACTCTGGCTCTGGCTCTGGCTTTGGCTTATGGCTCTAGCTATTGGCTCTAGTTCCTAGCTATGGCTCTAGATCTAGTTCTATCTCACTTGTTCCCACAATGTAGAATTCTTCTCACTGTCTATCAACACTGACCAATCTCCAGATATGAACTTTGGACTCAATATCCATTCTCATCTCCCTCTCTGTCTTGGAGACAATCCATATTGGTAGTCAATGAAGCCAATTCAAATGTTGGTCTATATTCAGTGTGACCCCAACAAGATATGCCATCACATATCAGTCCCTCAAAAGGAATTGTGGTCTACCTTGTCTTTCTAGGATCAGTTGCTTCCCAGCATGGAAACAAATCTTCGATACCTACACATGATTACAAGAATGTCATGGAGTTCTCAAGAAATCCTCCCTCCAAGGTCATTGACCCGCGTGTATCAATCTATAACACATATTTAGGAAATAAACATTCTTTTGAAACATTGTAGGTAGAAAATGGAATGGGGATGCCTCGATAGTTGGCATCCACCCACTATCCTCGCGTTAGAAAAACAGGATCACGGAGCAATAAAATAAAACAAATGCAAAAATAAAACACATAAGATACATAATACAATAGAGACACATATATACATGGTTCAACTAGTGTGGGCTACGTCCACCAGAGAAATTTTCAGGTCCTTCCTTTCTTATTATCCAACAAATGAAGGGATACAACCTACAACACACCCATTGTAACTTCCTCTTCTTTCTCTCACGATCTCCTCACTTAGAATACAATATTCACAATGATACATAGCGACAATACATTTCCCTCATAAAAGAGGGTTTCCTTCTAGGCCAAAACAATCCCTAACATAACTTCTATTGTCAGATCTATGACCTTATAATGAACAGTCCATATTTACTATGAAATTACAATATACATTTACAAGGAATTTTTTACCTCGGGGGCCTGCTTGCCCCAAGACTCCACAGGGGGGGTAAACACCCATGCACTCCTCTGTGTGGAGGAGTGTACATTCTTCTGGGGTGTAAAGTTTTCATTGGGTATAAACATGGTTGAAAACAAAGACCTCTGAATCAGGAAGATAATCAAGCTCCACAACCAACAATCTCCCACTTGGAGATTGATCTCAACAACTCCACGCCTGTTGTATATGTTGGACTATGATCCTTCTTAGACCTGGAAAATTTATCATCTTCATATTCATGCTTGAAGACCAATTGAAACTAATCAAGAAATCAGTTTCTCCCTCGTTACTCCCTTTATTAACATGTTTGCATGATTCTAGCTAGTGTGTATCTTTTCCAACTTCAAATGTCCATCTTCCAAGATGGATCATACAAAATAATACTTGAGTTATATATGCTTAGTCTTCGAATGGAAGGTTGAGTTATTTGTAAGATGAATGGCACTCTCATTGTCACAATACGACCTTCTATTCTCATGCTTCTTTCCCAATTCCTCCATAAACCTCTACAACCAAATCATTTCTTTACTAGCCTCTGTAGCAACAACATACTTTGTTTCTGTTGTTGAAAGTGCAACAACCTTTTGCAGTTTTGAAATCCAACTTACTTTTGTTCCACCTATAGTAAAAACATACCATGTGGTGCTCCTCCTGATATCTTTATCACCTACCATATCTCAATCAACATATCCCTGTAGAACAATGTCTAAACCTCCAAAACATAATGCATGAGTAGTAGTACCTCTAAAATACTTGAGAATCCACTTTACTTCCTCCCAATGCTCTTTACCCAGATTATTCATATACCTTCTCACAACTCCCACTGCATGTGCAATATCTGGTCTTGTGCAAACCATTGCATACATCAAGTTGTCAGTTGTTGATTAATAAGGGACCCTAGACATGTATTTTATCTCCTCATGTGTCTTAGGACACATTTCCTTAGTTTATTTGAAATGGTTGGCCAAAGGTGTACTAACTGGTTTCGCATTCTGCATTCTAAACCTCTCTAACACCTTCTTTATGTACTCACCTTGAGAAAATGTCAATTTGTGATTTTTCCTCTTTCTTGTTATTCTCATACCAAGGATTTTCTTTGCAGCACCCAAATCCTTCATCGCAAATGAATTAATTAATTTCTTCTTGAGCACATTTATATCCTACGTATTAGACCCTGCAACAAGCATGTCATCTACATACAATAGAAAGATAATATAGCTTCCATTTTCTAGCCTTTTAAAATAAACACAGTGATTAGAATGACATATGTTGTAACCTTGTTATGTCATAAACCTGTAAAATGTCAAATACCACTACCTTGGAGCTTGATTTAGGCCATACAAGATCTTCTTCAAACTACATACCAAACTTTCCTTCCCTTTCAACTCATACTCCTCTGGATGTTGCATATAAATCTCTTCCTCCAAATCCCCATGGAGAAAAGTTGTTTTTACATCTAATTGTTCAAGATGAAAATATTCTACTGCCAGAAGACTTAAAATAGTCCTAATTGAATTCATTTTAACAACAGGAGATAATATTTCATCAAAATCTATACCTTTCTTTTGTGCAAACCCTTTTACAACAAGTCTATCCTTGTACAATTGTCTTCCTCCATATTCTTCCTTCAACTTGCAAACCCATTTATTCTGCAACGTTCTTTTTTCTGCAAACAACTGAACCAAATTCCAAGTCTGGTTATTTACTAGGGAATCCATTTCCTCTTTCATACCTTGCTCCCACTTCCTTTTGGTTTCTACATGCATTGCCTCTTCATAACATTCTGGTTCACCAGAATCAATCAACAATAAATAATACAATGAAAGATAGTATCGTTCAGGGGGTCTACTTAACCTAAGAGATATTCTAATAACACTTGGAGAGTTTGAGGTCCCTGTTGCTCCTATTGTTGTACATTTTTATTTTTTGGTACCTTTGGATTTTTTTTTTCAGTGATCTCATCAAGAACTGTGTATTCTAGATTTTCTTTTTGTTGTATCTTTCCCTGCAACTGATTTTTGTACATGAAATTCTCATTGAATATAATATCTGTACTCCTAATGATTTTTTGATTTTCATAATCCCATAAGAGATAACCAAAATCATTAACACCGTATCCAATAAAGGTACCCTTATTGGATTTTTCCTCAATCTTTGTTCTATTTTCTTTATCAATATGGACAAATGCTTCACAACCAAAAGTCTTAAAAAAAAATTGTTTACCTTTTTACCTATCCATGCCTCCTCTGGAATTCCACCATCCAAAGATATTGAAAGTCCTATGTTTATTAAGTAAACAACAATATCTACAACATCTGCCCAGAAATGCAAGGGCAAACCAGTATGCAATCTCATACTCCTTGCACGCTCCATGATTGTCTTGTTAATCCTTTCTGACACACCATTTTCTTGTGGTGTTCCTGGAATTTTCTTCTCTCTATGAATATCATGGTATGAATAGTAATCATGAAACTCCTTCCTGCAATATTCACCTCCATTTTATGATCTGAGACACTTCAACCTTTTTCCTATCTCATTCTCAACCAAAGCTTTCCATCTCTTAAAAGTATCAAAAACATCAGATTTTTTTCGAATGCAATAAACCCAAGTTTTTCTAGTTGCATCATCATTACAAGTAACATAATAATGAGAGCCACCAAGAGATGATACCCGAGTTCATCCCCATACATCTATATGCACAAGTTCTAACCTTTCACTCTTCTTTTCTTTTTCAACTCTAAGAAATATGACTCTCTTCTGTTTTCCATAAACACAATGCTCACATAAATCCAAATCAATTTGTTTAAGATATGGCAACAAATTTCTTTTGTGAAGTATCCTCATCCCCTTCTCACTCATGTGTCCAAGCCTATAATTCCATAGTGCTATATCCACTCCTATAGAAGCTAAAGATACAGAAGAGTTAGTATTACCAGTACATAAATACAATGTACCTACATTCTCTCCTTTGATATCACCAATGATCCTTTCGTGACCTTCCACACCTTATTTGTAAATATGGATATACAACCTTCACTATCCAACTGCCCTATTGAAATTAGATTTTTCCTTAGATATGGACCATGTCTTACCTCTTTCAACAACAATTGGTTTCCATTCCTTTGCTTTATTTTTACCTTTCCCATTCCAACAATTTTGCATGGTGCACCATCACCCAAATGAACCTGTCCAAAATCACCTTGAACATAATCTAGAAAATGTTTCCTATGGGGTGTGGCATGAAATTAATCCCTTGAATCTACTACCCAAGAATCAAAAATATTATCTACAGAAAGAATCAAAGCATATTGTAACACATCACATGTTACATTTGCTTCCTAATTTTTCTCCCGTTGTCCATCTCTTTGTTTCTTTGGAGCTCTGTAGTCTTTCTTCAGATGTCATTTATTTCCACAATTCCAACACTCTCTCTTTCCAAATCTGGATTTGGATCTTCCCTTCCTAGAATTCCCACAATTCCATGAGCCCTTTCCTATATCCTTTTGTCTTCCCCTGTTCTCCATGTTTAACACATTACTTTTTGTCTCACTTGTGCTTTTCCATCACATTTCCTCGCTAAGGATAACACCAACAACATCATCAAATTTTAAAGTGTTTGAACCAGAGACCGAGTTACTTACAACCATAACCAAGCCATTCTGAATTTCTGGCAATGAGAACAATATTAGAAGAGCCCTAACTTCATCATCAAAGTCCACTTTCATAGAACTTAGCTGATCAGTAACTGTATTAAATTCATTTAAATGATCTGCAACAGACCCACCTTCTACATCTTCATATTAAATAATATTTTCATTGGAAATACCTTATTGGATGTGGAGGATTTTTCATATAGTTTAGCCAATGCGTCCATCGGCTCCTTCATTGTATTTTCTTTTGAAATATTGAAAGCCATTGATGTTTCCAGGATCAACTGTATCGTTCCTAGTGCCTTTCTGTCAAGAACCTCCCATTCTTCGTCCTTCATGGCCATCGGCTTCTTTTCTATTACACCCAATGTTAGGAATATATTCTTCTGATATAAATAATCTTCCATTTACATCGTCCATAACTGGTAGTTTTGGCTGTTAAATTTATCGACCCTAAACTTTCCATCTTCCGCCATTGCTCCCACTCGAACCAGGAACCCTCTTTTCCTACGAGTTACCTTTCACTCTGATACCATCTGTTAGAAAAACAGGATCACAAAGAACTAAAATAAAACAAATGCGGAAATAAAACACAAAATATACACAATACAATAGAGACACAAATATATGTGGTTCACCTATTGTGGGCTACCTCCACCAAAGAAATTGACAAGGCATTCCTTTATTATTATCCAACAAATGAAGGGATACAACCTACAACATACCCATTGTAACTTCATCTTCTTTCTCTCACAGTCTCCTCACTCAGAATACAATATTCACAATCATACATAGCCGCAATACATTGTTGGCATGTTTACAGGCAGAGTGTGCATCGATGGGAAAACAGGAATAGTGTAAGCTCGGGTGAAGATGAAAACAGTATGCAGAGATCAAAGATCAGGAGAGATAACATTTTGATATGCGAAGATGATATCCCATACATCAAGTCTCACAAAGGGATCAAAGGTCGTGGCCTTTGACACTTAGAGATTTGAGAAAGATAAAGCTCGGGAGGAGGAGCGACAGTGGCCATTGGGTCACCAATCCTAAATACCCGATGTTCGTTAGATCAGAGTCCAGTGACCAGAGGAAGCACATGGGAGAACTAAAGATATCATATGTTATATCTGAGCACCGAGGACTAAAATCCATCGGATCTAGTATAACTGCAAATATGATAATGGCCGAGATCCATCCTCCAAATATTCCAAATATGAAATCACAAAGAGATCTAAAATGTTGGATCCAAAGGACACATGGTGAGAGATCAACATTTCCCTGACTTGCGAAATGGAAAATTCAAAGGTGAGTAGTCCTCTAGCTTCACGAAACGCAAAGTCACGATAAGATCTGGACCATTAGATCATAGAGGGTTGCAGGCCGTTGATCTGGAGAAAGTTTCAAAAATTGGGAGTCGGGAGAAGGGAGATGAGTAGTCCTCCAACTTCGTGAAACATGAAGTCCTGATAAGATCTAGACCATTGGATCACAGAGGGATATGGGTCGTTGATCTAGAGTACTTCGAATATTGGGAGTTGGAAGAGTCAGGGTTGGCTCACGTTCAAATGCCCAACACGCGAAGTCGCGATTTGATCACAGTTGTCAGATCAATTTTGAGTGGAAGGACAGGGTAAGATAGCAAATTCGCATCGAAGAAAGATCGAGTCGTCAATCCAAGATCCTGATCAAATGAACATCATTCACTTCATATATAGAGATGCAAAGCATTTACACTCAGAAAAGTTTGAGATTTGAAATCCCCAGAATGCGAAGTTCTGTTAACCATCAGATTTAGAGATCCGAAAATGACCGTTAGATCATGGCAGACCACGTCAGCAAGGATAGGTGGAAGACTATGTTAGCAAGGACAAATGACAGACTATGTCAGCAAGGTCATGTGGCATAATCAGACAATGACAAGTGTCAAGTTGATTCGACATTTCAGGTACGTGGAAATCACAAATCCAAGTGACACGTGGAAAATTCTCGGCTCATGACACATCATCGAGTGGCGCAAGAGTTACATCACTTTGGGAGTTTTTCTTTAGGATTTTTACCACCAGTACTCTCCCAAAGACCCAAAGTCTCGAAGGCCGAAGTCTTAGAGCGAAGGATAGTCATTGGATTAAAGAGGACATGAATCAGTAGATTGTCATCTCCGGGAAAACATGAAGGAGAAAGGTTTAAGATTGTCAAAGTGTCGAAGTCCCAAAGTGAACGAGGACCATTGATTAGAGGAGGACACATGGCAGTAATCTTTGGACTCTGGCTAAAATCATTCTGAGAAAGAGGAGGTTGAGAATTGAAATCTCCGAAGTCCGGAGACCCAAAGGAGATATCGTCCATTGGTTTGGAGGGACGCATGCCATCTGATCGTTGAGACCAAGGATTGTGCATGGACAAAGGAAAGAAGACAGAGCCATTGATTGAAGAGGACAGAGTCAGCCAATCTTCCATTCCGGAAGATATCCAGTCAGTAGCAATAGGGTTTGAGAGTTGAAAGTCTCGGAGCCCGGATCACGAAGGAAAACTTAGCTATTGATGGAGGAAAGAGAGATCTGGTCCATAGACTTGAGAGGATAGATCTGAACTGTCTGTTCAAGAGCACCATCAAGATTGTGAGATCGATGGTTGTGCTCCATTACGGGGCCAAAAAATTCTCGGGCCTTAATGTTTTGTAAGCAGGCTGCAATCAAAACCATGGTTTTGGATAAAGGACTTATGGAGGCTCATGGTGAATTGCACGGCGAAAAGCAGTTTGGTCTAAACCACCTTTGAACGTGCCTGCAACCTGTTCATCACTTGAAGCTCATAGCCCAAGGTCATATCGTGAAATGGAGTTAATGCTCACTAGAAAAAAATCAGGAAGTGCCTTTTGAAGAAGAGCTTGGTCACAGCTGGTGATCATGCGAAGGAAGGGGCTAAAATCCAAAGAATCCATAGTTTCCTGGTTGTAACCGACAGAGAAGACAAAGAGTCTCGAATACTAGAGAAGCTAAGGAATATCAGCATAACAACCATTAATGATGAACTCACAGGGAACAAAACCGCCAGAGAAGATGAAGAGTTTCCATGATGATCAGGAGATGAATCGACGTGAGAAAAGCATGCAGAACAAAGAAGTGAAGTGGTTTGCAACTGTCGAGCTATGCAGGCATGAGGAGGAGCTACAGTGAACAACCTATAGGGTATAACAATGACACAGTGAAGGGCATGCAGAGGTATTGCGCATGAAGGATGCAGAAGGTGCACAAAGAGTATAAAAACGCAGAACAGATAATAGATTGGGGTTGTTGTTGAGAGTGACTCATGCGAGAAGAGAGATGTTGATGCAGGAGAGCAGAGCAGCGTAGAAGAACAATTATGATACTAGTAAGCCATAGATAAACATTGTATCACTGTGATAAAGTAATAAAAAAATATATTTATATTTTAGGGTGGCAGGGTGGTGCAAGGGAGAACTATTGTTCTCTTTTATACAAGTTGGTGCCTATGTGACTAGAAGTTGGTGCTTCTATCCATTTGGTGCTGGAACAATCAGGGAGTTGGTGCTTCCTTCTAGTGGGTGCTAGAGAAACCAGAGATTTGGTGCTCTCAGCAAGTTGTTTCTTGTAAAATAGAGGTTCTAGCCTCAAGAGGAGTTGGAGCTCATAAGAATGATAATGTAAAGAAAATAAATATTACTTATCATATCAAGAAGAAGAGGTTTTTCCCTTTATGGGTTTCCTCAGGAAATATTTGTATCTGTATATTTCATGTGTGTGATTGATGTTTAATATTCTATTGCTTACTTCCCTGCATCATTGTGATTGTCATTAAGTGTTATGTCACGAGTTTAAAATGGGCATAATTTTTTAAGCACAGTAACAACTTATTCAACCCCCCCTCTTAGTTTTCCAACAATTGGTATCAGAGAAGGATCCTTTTATTTAAAGGTAGATCAGTAATCTTAAACATGTCAAACCATGAAGGAACTTCACCTAATAAGGCCCCTCTGTTCAATGGAATAAACTTTTCCTTTTGGAAAGTTAGGATGAGAACCTACAGAATGGCTTTAGGTGCAGATGTCTGGGATGTGGTGGAGACTGGTTATGTAAATCCATTTGTACTAGCTAATAAGGATGACAAGATAGAATTCAGCTTCAACGCTAAGGCTATGAATACTATTCTGAGTGGGTTGGCAGAAGCAAAAACTGTAAAAGTTATGCACGTAGAAACTGCCAAAGAAATGTGGTACAAACTCATTAGCAGTTATGAAGGTAATGAGAAGGTAAAGGATGTCAAGCTTCAAACCTACATATTACAGTTTGAACAACTAAATATGAAAGAGGATGAAACTGTTGGGAAGTACTTTCTGAGAGTTGAAGAACTAGTGAATGCCATGAAGAGTCTTGGTGAGAAGTTTGAAGACGTAGTTTTAGTCCAAAAGATTTTAAGAACTTTGCCAGATAGGTTCAACCCAAAGGTCTCTGCTATAAAATAACTTCATGATCTAAAAACTATGGCTTTTGATCAACTTCTAGGAATGTTGACTACATATGAAATGAGGATAAGTAAAGATAAATCCACTTCTAGAGAAGCATCATTTAAAGATGATAGAATGAGGGTTCTGAGCCTAATGAAATTGAAGAAAAATTTGTTAGAAGACTAAAGAAAGGATCAGGCAAGTACAAAGGAAAATTTCCCTTCAAATCTTTTAACTATGGAAAGATAAGTCAATTTGCATCTAAGTGTCCACACAAGAAGCAGGATCGGAATTCTAAAGGAGAAAAGAAGTTCAAACCCAAGAGATTTGGTAAAAAGAAAAGTTTATGTGTAAACAATGATGACTCTTCAAAAGACACAGATAATGACTCCTCGTGTGAAGATAAGTTTAATGACTTTATGCTTATGGCCCAAGAGGATTATGATAATAAAATCACAAGAACTAATGTTGGCAATGAAGATGTTGTGGTTGACTTGGAATGCGAACTGATCAGTGCTCTAGAAGAAATTGCTAGACTCAGATCTAAGAAGAAAAAGTAAAAACAATTGTTGATACAGTTTGAGAAAGAAAATAAAGAACCTAATGAAGACTTTTCCCTACTAAAAGTGGAATTATAAGAGGCAAAGAAAATAGAGGACATTCTGAAATAACAATTATTATAAAAGAAGGCAAGATGTGAAGTCTTGTAAGAAGAGGTAGTAAAAACCAGAAAAGAGATGGAGAGGTTTAAAACATTGTATCTTCAAAACCTTCCAAGCATTAAAGCCACAACAGAACTAAACGACATCCTGAGGAAACAACGATATCTGTTGTTGAATACTGGTTTAGGTTATGTAAATGGTTCAAGCAACAAACAACTAGAAAGCAAAGATCCAGTAAATATGATCAAGTTCCAATTCAACAGACAATCAGACCATGAGAGTACTTTGTCACCTAAAGCTAATAAAGACAGGATGATCCTAAAAAAAAGAGAGATCAGAAGATGGAATAACAAATGCCAAGAAGAAGGCCATCCTTTAGGTACCAAAAATTCTTTCATGTCTATTGTTTTTACTATTCTAATTTTGATCATAAGATTGTAAACTGTCAAATTAAGTTTAGAGACATGCAACTGAGGAGGTTAAGAAATAGACAATATTTACAACATAGAACTAAGCAGCCAATGAATAGACAACATAGCACCAATAAATTTTACCTACTGAACAATGAGATCAAATGTTATAACTGTCATAACTTCTGCCACAAAGATGCAAACTACCATTTGAAGAAGTATAATCCATATCCAAGGATAAATCCTTTAGCTAGAAATGTCAGCACATGGAAAAAGAAAGATAGTGAAAAATGTGGTCTAGTACTTTCAGGTCAAAAAACAAAAAGACCCCTGGTATATAGACAATGGATGTCCCAAGCACATGACTGGAGACAAGGATAAGTTTATGTCTATAAGTAAAAGAAAAATAGGAAATGTAACCCTTGGAAATGATGAACCGGGTGAAATCCATGGTAAAGGGATGGTGAGTTTGAGTAATGGTAAAGGAAAATCCCAAGATGTTCTGCTTGTAGATGGTGTGAAACAAAATTTTCTTAGTGTAAGTCAAATGTGTGACAGAGGATGTGAAGTGGTGTTCACTTCCAAGGATTGCAAGATAAAGTCTGTAAACTCAGGACAAGTGGTGGCTAAAGGCATAAGGACAAAAAATAATGTATCTGTGTTGAAAGAAGATAAAGAAGAGTGTCATCTAAGAAAACATGATGAAAGTTGGTTATGGCATAGGAGACTTGGACATATAAACTTTGACCACTTAATCAAGCTCAAAAATCTTGAGGCAGTAAAAGGTCTTCCAAGAATATCAATGCCACAAGACTCTATGTGTAAACCCTGCCAAGTAGGAAAGCTATCCAGGACACAGTTTAAATCCAAGAGCTCTACTTCAACAGAGAAACCACTCCAATTAGTTCACATGGATTTATGTGGACCATCAATACAGGAAGGAACAGGGAAGGAAAATTACTTTATGTTGATCATTGATGATTACTCCAGACTTACTTGGGTTGTTTTTCTCAAAGAAAAAGTTGAAGCATTTGAGAAATTTAAAATATTTAAGGCTTTAATTGAGAATCAAACAGGTAAGAGGTTAAAGGTGGTAAGATCAGACAGAGGAGGAGAATTTATGTCAAGTGAGTTCAAGAAATTCTGTGATAAACATGGGATCAAGAGAGAATACACAATCCCAAGAACTCCACAACAAATGGAGTAGTTGAGAGGAAAAACAAAGCAGTTCAACAAATGGCCAGGTCAATGATGAATGAGAAGAACATTGGTCAAACTTACTGGGTAGAAGAAATACACAAAACAGTCCATATTCTTAACAAGGCCCACCTCAGACCACATAGTGACAAGACACCTTATGACTATGATATGGAAGACCTGCTTCAATCAAACACTTCAAAGTCTTTGGGAGTAAGTGCTACATAAAAAATAATAATGAAAACCTTGGCAAGTATGATGATAGGGCGGATGAAGGCATATTCTTAGGATATTCTACCAATAGTAGAGGATATAGATGATTTAATAAATCATTGCATAAATTAGTTGATTTCATTGATTTAAAGGTTGATGAAGGAGTCCCAGAAAGAGAGGTGAGCAATATTGATCCTACTACAGAGGACATAGTTGAAATGAAAGATGAACAAGTCCAAGAATCAGATGGAGAAGATACACCCAGACAAGAAGAGTTAGGACAAAAATCAACATCAAATCCTTCCTCCATAATTACTCAAAAGTATCATTCTAAAAGTCAGATAATTGGTGAGAAATACAAAGGTATAAAAACCAAGAGAAGGATAATCAAAGAGTCACGACAACAATCGACATCAAATCCTTCCTCCATAATTACTCAAAAGAATCATCCTGAAAGTCAGATAATTGGTGAGAAGTACAAAGGTATACAAACCAAGAGAAGGATAATCAAAGACACCGAGAAATCACATATGGCCTTCATATCCATGGTGGAACCCAAGAACTTCAATGAAGCCAATGAATATGTAAATTAGTTAAAATCAATGAATGAGGAACTGGATCAGATTGAAAAGCATGACACTTGGGAACTCATTCCTAGGCCAGCAAATAAAAATGTAATAGGATCCAAATGGGTCAACAAAAATAAGATGAAGGAGAAAGGAAATATTGTAAGAAATAAGGCTAGATTGGTATGCAAAGGATATGCTCAAATAGAAGGACTAAACTTTGATGAAACATTTGCGCCTGTAGCAAGATTAAAATTTATTAGAATGTTTCTTGCCTATGCTTGTCATAAACAGTTTAAAGTATACCAAATGGAGGTCAAGTCATCTTTTCTAAATGGAGATCTAAAAGAAGAAGTCTATATGGAACAACTAGAGGGTTTCTAACTGTCAGATAACCCTGACTTTGTCTGCAAGCTGAAGAAAGCCTTATATGGGATAAAACAAGCTCCTCGTGCCTGCTATCATAGACTGGATACGTATCTACAAGACAAAGCATTCAAGAGAGGAACAATTGACAACAATCTATATATCAAAAAAGAAGGTAATGATCTTCTCATTGTGTTGGTCTATGTAGATGACATCATCTTCGGTAGTAATAATGCTTCATTGGTAAAATGGTTTGCTTCTGCCATGCAATCTGAATTTAAAATTTCTATGATAGGGGAACTGACAGTTTTTCTTGGCCTACAAATTACTCAAAGGTCTGAAGGAATATTTCTTTCTCAAGAAAAATATCTATGAGAGATGTTGAAAAGGTTTCAAATGGAATATTCTAAACCTATGAGCACACCTATGGTCACTGTATGTAAGTTAAGCAAGGATGATGATTCCCCTGTTGTTGATCAGAGTTCATATAGGTCTATGATAGGCAGCCTATTGTACATCATAACATCCCGTCCAAACATAATGCATGCTATTGGAATGGTAGGAAGGTATCAGGCTGCACCTAAACAGAGTCATTTGTTAGTTGTCAAAAGAATATTCAGATATTTGAAAGGAACAATGGACTATGGCCTATGGTATCCTAGAAATTAGAATTTTCAACTATCATTCTATTCAGATGTTGATTGGGATAACTGCGTGGATGAAAGGAAAAGCACAAGTGGAGGTGCATTCTTCTTAGGAGATTCCCTTGTATCATGGTTGAGCAAGAATCAAGGTTCCATTTCCCTATCAACTACAAAATCTTAATACATTGCAGCTACCACATGTTGTACCTAAGTATTGTGGATGATTCAAACACTTGCAGACTTGGAGGTAAAAAATACTGCACCGATCCCAATTCATTGTGATAATACCAATGCACTCAGTCTATCAAAGAAACTTGTATTTCACTCCAAGACCAAACATATACCCATCATGTATCACTTCTTGAGGGAACAAGTGACCAACATTGTTGTTGCTTTGCATTATATTCCATCCAAAGATCAGATTGTTGATATCTTCACTAAACCGCTTGCAAAAGCTTGGTTTGAGTATCTATGCCAAAAGTTGGGCGTGACTCCATTGTCAACCTAAGATGGTCCATCCTATCAGGGGGAGTATGTATTGGTTGAATATATGATACCTCTGACAAGTACTGCAACAGCTCAAGGGGAACATGTTTTCTTTGACATTGATGTCAAAGGGGGAGAAAAGGTGTGGTCCAGATGCTATAGTTAGAGAATAGCACATCCTTTGCAGCATTTTAGGGTTTCCATCAATGCCAAAGGGGATATTGTTGGCATGTTTATAGGCAGAGTGTGCTTGACATTGATGGCAAGATCAGAGTGTGCATCGATGGAAAAACATGAACAACATAATCTCAGGAGAAGAAAAAAACAATATGCATAGATCAAAGCTCAGGAGAGATAGCATTTTGAGATGCACAGACGAGATCCCATACATCTAGGCTCGCAGAAGGATCAAAGGTAGTGGCCTTTGACACTTAGATATTTGAGAAATCCAAAGCTCAGGAGGCGGAGTGATAGTGGTCATTGGATCACCAATCCTAAATACCCAATGTCCGTTAGTTCAGATTCCATTGACTAGAGGAAGCACAAAGAAGAAGTACAGATCTGATCCATTAGATCTGAGCGTCAAGGACCAACAACTGTCGAATCTAGTATAACTGCAAAGAGGATAATGGCCAAGAGCCATCCTCCAACTACACGAAATGCGAAATCATGATGAGATATGAACCGTTGGATCCAGAGGAAACATGGCGAGAGATCAACATTTTGCTGACTGACAAACTGGAAAATTCAAAGGTGAGTAGTCCTCCAACTTCGTGAAATGCAAAGTCTCGATAAGATCTGGACCATTGGATCATAGAGGGCTATGGGTCATTGATATGAAGAAAGTTTCAAAAATCGGGAGTTGGGAGGAGGTGAGTAGTCCTCCAACTTCGTGAAATGTGAAGTCCCGATAAGATCTGGACCGTTGGATCACAGAGGGTTGTGGGTCGTTGATCTAGATTATTTCGGATATTGGGAGTTGGAAGAGTCAAGGTTGGCTCACGTTCAAACACCCAACACACGAAGTCGCAATTTGATCACAGTCGTCAAATCAATTTCAAGTGGAAGGATAGGATAAGCTAGCAAATTCGCATCACAGAAATATCGAGTCATCGATCCAGGATCCTAATCAAACGAACAACATTCACTTTAGACATAGAGATGCGAGAAGTTTACACTCAAGAAAGTTTGAGATTTGAAATCCCTGGAATGCAAAGTTCCATTAATCGTCGGATCTGGAGATCAGACAATGACCGTTAGATCATGGAAGACCATGTCAGCAAGGAAAGGTGGAAGACTACATCAGCAAGGACAGGTGGTAGACTATGTCAGCAAGGGCACATGGTGCAATCAGACAATGACAAGTGTCAAGTTGATTCAGCATTTTAGGTATGTGGAAATCACAAATCCAAGTGGCAAGTGGCAATTGATCGGCTCATGACACGTCATTGAGTGACGCATGAGTTACATCACTCTGGGAGTTTTGCTTCGGGAGTTTTACCACCATTACTTGCCCAAAGGCCCGAAGTCTTGAAGGTCGAATTCCTAGAGCGGAGGATAGCCATTGGATTAAAGAGGACATGCGTCAGTAGATTTTCATCTCTGGGAAAACATGAAGGAGAAAGGTTTGAGATTGTTGAAGTGTCGATGTCCCGAAGTGAACGAGGACCATTGATTCAAGGAGGACACATGGCAGGAATCTATGGACTCTGGCTAAAAGCGTTTTGAGCAAGCAGAGGTTGAGAATTGAAATCTCTGAAGTCTAGAGAACCGAAGGAGATATCATCCTTTGGTTTCGAGGGACACATGTCATTTGATCGTTGAGACCAAGGATTATGCATGGAAAAAGGAAAGAAGACAGAGTCGTTGACTGAAGAGGATAGATGTCAGTAAATCTTCCATTCTGAAGGTATCTAGTCAGCAGCAACAGGGTATGAGATTTGAAACTCTCAGAGCCCGGATCATGAAGGGAACCTCAGTCATTGATGGAGGAAGGAGAGATCTGGTCTACAGAATTGAGAGGAAAGATATGAACTGTCCATTCAATAGAACCATCAAGATCATGAGATCAACGATCGTGCTCTATTGCAGGTCCAAAACATGCTCAGGCCTTAATTTTTTGTAAGTGATCCGCAATCAAAACCATAGTTTTGGATAAAGGATGTGTCGAGGCTCATGGTGAATTGCGGGGTGAAACGTAGCTTGGTCTAAACCAGCTTTGGACACGCCCATAACCTCTTCATCACATGAAGCTAATAGCCCAAGGTCATATCATGAAATGGATTCAGTGCTCACTAGACAGAAAATGGGAAGCCCCTTTTGAATAAACACTTGGTCATCGTTAATGGTCACGCGAAGGAAGGGGCTAGAAGCCAAAGAAGCCATAGTTTACTGGCTATAACTGACAGAGAAGATGAAGAGTCTCGACTACTAGAGAAGCTAAGCAATCTCAGCATAATGGCCAATGATGATGAACTCATAGGGAACAAAACCACCAAAGAAGATGAAGAGTTTCCATGATGATCAGGAGATGACTCGACGTGAGAAAATCATGCAGAACGGAGAAGTGAAGTGATTTTCTGTTGTCGAGCTATGTAGGTGTGAGGAGGAGCTGTAGTGAACAGCCTGTAGGGGATAGCAATGACGTAGTGAAGGGCATGCAGAGGTATTGTGCATGAAGGATGCAAAAGGTGCATAGAGAGTATAAAAATGTAGAACAAATAATAGATGGGGGTTGTTGTTGAGAGTGACTCATGCAAGAAGAGAGACGTTGATGCCAAAGAGTAGAGCAGCGTAGCAGAACAATGATGAGACTATTAAGCCATAGATAAACGTTGTATCACTGTGATAAAGTAATAAAAAGAAAATATTTATATTTTAGGGTGCAGGGTGGTGCAAGGGAGAACTATTGTTCTCTATTATACAGGTTGGTGAATGTGTGACTGGAAGTTGGTGCTTCTATCCAGTTGGTGTTGGAACACTCAATGATTTGGTGCTTCCTTCTAGTGGGTGCTAGAAAAACCAAAGAGTTGGTGCTCTCAGCAAGTTGTTGTTTGTAAAACAGAGGTTGTAGCCTCAAGAGGAGTTGGAGCTCATAAAAACGATAATGTAAAGAAAATAAATATTACTTATCATATCAATAAGAAGAGGTTTTTCCCTTTATGGGTTTCCTCAGGAAATATTTGTTATATAGGTTGGTGCCTGTGTGACTGGAAGTTGGTGCTTCTATCCAATTGGTGTTGGAACACTCAATGATTTGGTGCTTCCTTCTAGTGGGTGCTAGAGAAACCAGAGAGTTGGCGCTCTCATCAAGTTGTTGTTTGTAAAACAGAGGTTGTAGCCTCAAGAGGAGTTGGAGCTCATAAAAATGATAATGTAAAGAAAATAAATATTACTTATCATATCAATAAGAAGAGGTTTTTCCCTTTATGGGTTTCCTCAGGAAATATCTGTCTCTATATATTTCATATGTGTGATTGATGTTTAATATTCTATTTCTTACTTCCCTGCATCATTGTGATCACCATTAGGTGTTCTGTAAAGAGTTTAAAATGGGCATAACTTTTTAAGTACAGTAACAACTGATTCACCCCCCCCCCCCTTCTCAGTTGTCCAACATACATTTCTCTCATAAAAGAGGGTTTCCTTCTAGGAAAAAAAAACCCTAAAATAACTTATATCATCAGATCTGTGACCTTATAATGAATGGTCTAGATTTACTATGAAATTACAATATAAATTTACAAGGAAATTTTTTCTTTGGGGGCTTCACCCCCAAACCCTCGTTGAGGAATGTTGTCCCCCTGGACCCCATAGGGGGGGTAACCCCCCCACGTGGAGGAGTGTACATTCTTTCGGGGTGTAAAGTCTTCATGGGGTATAAACACGGTTGAAAACAAATACCTCTAAATCAAGAATATAATCAAGCTCCATAGCCAACACCTCGTAGATGGTTATGCAAACCTCTTGTGCTACTATCTCTCCTTGGAAAAATTCTTCTCCTTGATTTGGATATGTAGGAATCTCTCCATCTCTATTAGGCTTCACTTTCCACACTCTCCTCATAGTTGTGTGGTTTTTGGGGTGAAGATCTAGGTGAAGTCACCAACACTTTACTTCCCAATGTCCACTCAACTCATAGTGGTGAAAAAATTTCATGTTGTTGCTACAAGAACTGTCTGACATACTCCTCTCCATGTGGCTCTGAGTTCTTTGTTGGATTGGAGAATTCTTTTTTCCATTTCTCCTCTAAAAGAAACATGTCTTGCATCATGTAGCTTTATTTTCCTAAAAATATGCCACATAATGGTTTTTCTTCCCACAAAAATAACATGCCTTTGCATACCAATAGCTCACAATGTTATGGCCTCTATTCTTGCAATATTGACAAACACGGGATGTCTTGTTTGATGAATACCTCTTGGTCTTCTTCCTTTTCTTTCCCCAACTGATTGGTTTGTTTCTTGTTCTAAGTGATGGTCTAAGATGAGTCTTCAAGCTATTCTAATTGTTTTCCATCTTCAATCTACCACAAGAAAGTTGAGGTGGTAGTGGAATTCCAACTTCATGTATTTCTACTCTCTCTTCTGATGAGCAAGCCAACTCTGGAATGTATTTATCCTTCACAAAAGTGGTCTTCATGGTCATGTGATTTTCAACTCTTCCATTAAATCCTAGGCCTTCATGCTTGGCCCTCTATGCAACTACAATGGGTTTAGGATTCCTTGACTTTTCTTGCTTAACCCTTGTCTATCATATCCCATTTTCCTTAGAAGATTGGAACCAATGCTTCTAGTATAATTTTCAAAGTTACCAATCTACTCTAGAGAAATGTATATAGAAGTTGAACTTACCAAAGTGGTATTGGTCATGGTGTTGGCCTGGGTAGTGGCGATGGAAGGTTTCCTTACTTCTCGGTGCTCTTGGACAACTTCTTGGAGCCTTGCCAAGGAAGCCTCCTTCTTTTCCAACTCTTTTTGTAGTTTTTTCATCATTTATGTGAGCCTTTCCTCTTACTAGAAATCCATCTGGATGACATTCTCACCAAGGTGTACAAGCTACACTATGTTCTTGTCCCAACATATCATTACTGCAATGAGGGATTCTTGGAATTCTTCAAGCTTGTTCTTTAGAAATGGCAGTAGTTTGGTAGAGGTCTCAAGATGATTCTCCATCTCTTTCATCCTCTAGTTGAAGATTTGGACCTACTCCTTCAAGTGATCATTATCTTCTCAAAGATGAGCTTTGTTGGCCCTTAGTTCTTCCAACTTTTCTTTACTTACTTTACCCATGCTGAGGTCTACAATGTTCTCTTAAAAGTTCCAATAGTTGTTTCTTGGTAAAGGATGCAACTTTTTTGATACCTTATTTTCTGCAAATGAAGTACTTATATCCCACTCATTTCACCAACACAGATCCTATGTGGAAATTTCTCCTAAGATCTATTTTCTAGTGTTTTATAAAGAGTTATATCTCATGAGGGATACTAGGCCTCTTTTCCTTTTCCCTATACAAGGATCTATGTCTTCTCCTGGTTGCAAGGCATTCTCTTGGTTGTAACCTACACACCACAACTAGTGACTAGCCCACAATGGTGATTAATTAGTGAGCTCGATAACCAACAAGGTTATGCAAACACTCTTCCCCTAAGAATTATGTGTTGTCAACTATCGAATATTCTAATCAAGTGTCTTAACTATATACTAGATAATGAAAAATGGATGTATTCTAGTTCTAATCTACATGAGTACAACATACAACCCAGTCACATCAAGAAAAACAATTGATGCCTTCAATAACTCATGGATACACCTGCCAATGTGCTCAAACCATCATTCAATGATAAGAACCATGGAAGCATAATAATCTAGTGTTCAAGCATGATCATTTCTTTCCATAATGAAAATCAGTTTGTTCAACATAACATGCTTAATAGGTCTATTGTGAGTAGTAGTGAGTAAGCATTGAGAGATGATTCCCATTTCAAGATCAAACAATTTGTCTATTTCCATTTTCTATGAAGGATTCACACTACTCTAGCGGGAGGTTTCTTTCAATAGCTAGATTTGATGGAATGGATGCTCAACATATCATCATTGCATAAATATCACTCAAAAGCATGAGCTAGAAGGTAGGAGTTCAATTCAAACCACTGTTGAATTCCATAATATCATTGGGCATTGAGAACAATAATGCTTGGGGGTTAGAATTTATTCTTGTCACCACAAACATTATCTTGATCTTGTCTTTAACATCTCCATATCTGACGACGAACAGATGCAATGATTGTAACTTCTTCAATCCACATTTTAATCAATGAGTCAAGTTTTAATTGGATAAATACCTCATAATTCTCTTGAATGCTTCGTCTTTCTTGCAACCTATGAAGAAGGAATGGGCTTATCCTAGGAATTTATTTCCAATTCTTCCTATGAGTTCTTCATCATTATTTGAACTTTGAAAGAAATGTCACACCATTGTGTTAAATATCTTTTAGTGAAATTCATTGTCTATTAATGTCAATCAAGAATTAGAATCATGTGCACAAAGGAAGGAAGTGTGTTGTGTAGAGGGTCAAATTGAGAGATTGTGTAGATTAGTTCTAGTGAAGTATTGATTCATCCAACCACCAACAATAATTCCCAACATTTAATGGAAATGTACAAAAATCCACTTTTTCTCCTAGGGAGAGACAGAGAGAGGGACTATATGCGGCCCATATGGGATCCATATGACCTTTAGGTGAGAAAGAAAACATCCATAAAAAGGAATTCAACCTAGAGAGGCAAGCTACAACATAGAGGAGTGTGGCATTTGCCTGATTAGTAAGGAATTCAACCCAAGTAAGAGAAATTCGTCTTAGAGGGATATAAATTCACCCAATAATGTAATTCAATCAACGTGTAAGGTAATATGCTATCCAAGGAGAAATAAAATGTCTAGTTAAGTGAAATTATAGTCTAGGGAAGGATGCTAGAACCAAGAATATGACTGAGAGAGAGTGCATACATCCTCCAAGGAAGAGAAAAATGTCAAGTATTTTCCTAATGGATTGAATAGGGAGAGAGAGATTCTAATTGTTGAATACCATGGGAATAATTAGATGTTTTAATCAACCACTTGCAATAGACAAATTTTCATAACCATTGATCTTAGGCTTTGAAGAATTTGGATGGTGGACATTCTAGAGTTGTTGGTATTCTTTGATTTCTCATAGAGGATGAAATTAATAAGGCAATCCACCAAAAATTATAGTTGGGATTGAGTTATTACACTCATAAATTAACTATGTATCCATTCCATAAGAGTAAGAACAAATTCAAACACATATGATATTTACATAGCAATCGATTAAAAATGCAACTAAGAATAGTTTCTAGCCAATAGAAATCACACACCCATCACAATAAAACTCAGAATAGACACATGGATTTTACCCTGGAAACCCAAATGGGAAAACCAATATTCAGTGGTTACTCAGTCTTAATTTCAGAAAATATCTGGTTACATTGCTTCCAAGGACTTTTATACATTTTCCTCTCATCGCCAAAAAGACCCCTTGAGAATGAAAGTGAAGAAAAAAATAGGGAGAGTTGGGGGGTGAAGGGAAGGACAATAGCCATGACCCTTCATTTCCCATTCATCAACCTTTTCTCCTATTTTTATTTCTTTGTTTCACTTAATTATCTCATTTTTTCTTCGTCACTCTCATTTTTTTCTTATTCAAGTTTTACATTTCCATTTCTATATAATGTTTGATAACCTTCATAAATTGTTAAATTGTCTCTTACAAGTAGTAAGTCTTACACCCATTCATCGGTTTAGATCCATTTTTGGATCAACATTTGGCTAGTTCCATGCTAATAGGTACCTTGTTTGAATCCTCTTGGTTTAATAACACTAGTCTATGTTGATGAGCTTATTAGGATGTTGTAATGTACCCAACCCCCTGTTTACCATTATGGAGGTGATGGGTTATTGCAGAGAAACTCCAATAACTTCAAGCTACTCTACTATCATTATGTAGCATTTTCAGGATGCCTTCCTTAGCCATCCAATGCCAATCACAAGATTATTTGGACTCATAAGAAATATATGAGGACAAATTGTACCTCTAGTATCAATATAATACATAATTCATATGCAAACATAAAACACCAACATAAATAACAATGAATATTTTGAATTCTTTCAATACCCATTCATTAGCAAAATAAAAAATAATTCCACAAGAAAACAACCATGGATACTTATTTGGAAGTAAATCCATATCCACCAAATTGGTTTCTAAGGAGTGACTTTCAATCCAATTGTAGGAATCAACTATGGATTCCATACCTAATCTATACCATGATACCACTAGGGAAAAGGAACCTCCCTACCTTACTTTAAAATCACTCAACCCAACCCATTACTCTCATGATAGGCCACATGATCACTATAGAGCTCACCAAGCCCTCTTCTAGACATTAAATCAACCATATCACTTTATTAAATTTCCCCAAACAACACAAGAAATGTCCACTCCTCTGATCAATAGTCCCTTAGAATGCCATTCCCTTCTAATGCTCTTCAATGTGTGCAATAAGAGTTCAATTTGTTGCCTACATTTTGGTAATAACCTGGAATAGAAAATAATTTTCCTCTAACATTCAATAAGTAGAAATAACAAGGTTGAAGGTTTGAAGGTATTTTCTAAGCTATTATGGAAAATCCAAGCACAATTATTATCTCCAACCATCCTCTTTTATTCCACATTTACAATAGAAAGATTTCACAACTTCCATGAGCTCTTACTAGCAACAACTCATGGAAAACTCCTTGTCATAAAAACCATGAAAACCAAGGGTAGCATCAAACATGAAGGCTTGTATTCTTTCCATTCCCATGAATTCTTTCCTAATCCTAATCATGGTAGAATATGCCTAGAAGGCATGAGAAAGACAATGGAATGCACTTTCTTGCATGAGACCCCTCTATCTTCCCAAGGACATGATACATGTACTTAGTTCCTACCCATAAATCGAATATTGATGAGAAATTTGTAAGGAATAATGGGTAAGAAAGGGAAGTACTCCAAAGGACAATGGGAAGGTCAAATAAACCAACCCCCTTTCCTCTTTCCCTCTTGTGGTATCATAGTTCTCTTATTGCTCCTTCAACTATTTTGGTGGATATTATATTATTATGCATTTTTCATTTTCACATGCTTTTACATATACATGAACATATCATGGAAAGTATTTCCACCACATTATAAACCCATCCTATCACTTGGACTCCTCTGCATTCACTAGTTAGGCCTTGGCTTTGAGCTCCACACTAGGAATATTTACAATGCATTTCACATTTTTAAAACATTGGATCATTATATCTGAGCCCACGTGGATTGATTCTCATCATATAAACCACATCATATAAAAAATAGATGATTATCATTGTATTATGTTCCAATATCAAATTGTAAAATTACATGTCATTTGAAAATATGGGGAAGCATCCCTTGGATTTCTCTATAAAATTTCCTTGAATTTTATATTATAAGTGTTACAAAAACTACATGAATTCATGCACATAGTATTTGATTTTCTCATTATATATTTTGATACAATAATAAATAATTTGTGGAATAGGACTTTAAAATTAAATAAAATCATAACTTTTTTAATTATTGATAAAAAATTTTAGAAAAAAGAATAAATTTCTAAAGGAATTTTCAATAATTATAAATCAATTTACAACTACAAAACTAAAAAAATAAGAGAAGAATATTTTAAATTTAAATTTTATTTACAACTAGAAAAATAAGAAAAAAATATGATAAATTTTAAATTTATGGATAATTTTTACAACACATGTATTTAATTTATTTTTCTTTAAAGTAAGCCCCCCATGCTTTTTATTTGGTCCCAAAATATGCACTAAGGTTGAACATTTGGTCTTTGTTGTATACATGCTCCATTGGCTCCCCTTTTCTTGATAACCCTCCTTTAAGATCAGAGTCATATTTTGTATTTGATCCTTTTCTTTCTTCCTCCGAGATATATATCAAAGAGGTATTTTATGATTCGTACTTTGATTTCCTATACACAGTTTTCATCCTCTAGGTCTCTTTTGAGTACAAGGTTGTCATATTCCCTCTCCATATTAATCCCACATGTTCATGGAAAGTCTGTCTTAGTTCTAACCTATGCTATTTTTATTGAAAGCCTTATATTACCAAATTAATTAATCTTGAAAGACACATTCATTCATGTAATCCACATTGTTTTTACATACATGTTGATATCATAAAAAATAGTATATATATGGTTATATGCACATTGTTGGACATTGTTATGGTAGGTGGATTTGTCGCCCAAAAGTACAATCATATCAAAATCTGAAAAAGTATGTAGGAGGATACAACAACCTTTATATTATACTTTGTAGGGTCTTGGTACCATCACAAGGAAAACACAAATTAGCAAAGGTTTTAGTAGAACCAGTTCTCCTTTCTATGTTTTTAGTGAAAGTTTCTAGTGGAGGTGAGGGGGTGGAGGTTTTAGTGGATGTCTTTTGTCCAGTGCACCTAAACCATTATGGTTCACTAGTGGGATTCAATATCACATTCACTATATGTTAATCAAGGATGATCACACTAGCAATAGGTTGACCCATATATCTTTTTGCATATATGGGAGCCTAGGAGAGAGAGGGATATGCTTCTTGATATTCCTATTACACATCAGAGTCATTTCCTTTTGAGGGAGGTTGGCCTCCTAAATTTTTATGAGAAGGATAACCGTTGTAAGGCAAACATAAACTTATTGTTGTAATTGATCTGTTGCTAAGATCATGGTAGGCATGCCTTCAAGGTTGGTTCTGATCTATGGTGCCAAACTAGAAAGGGTGATTTTTATCTCATCACTAGGATAAGTAGTA
>JZKD02S1633090.1:75332-92487 GCA_000966675.3 Picea glauca
GGGGGGGGGATTTCCCCATCTCCATAATTTGTCATCTAGTGTTGCAAGAGAGATTCAATTTTCACATGTGAAAAGATATGTTAATTTGGATGTTATGTATCCCAACGACTTCTAGGTCACTAGGGGCCAACTGAGATTGCATTCTTTGGGGTTAAAGGAGATTAGGTGCTTATGCCTTATCATCAAAACACTAAAATACCATACCACTAATGGATAACATATTACTAATCAATTTTCATATGATGTACTATGTAGATAGTCTATTTCATAGGCCCAAATTAATCAAGCATGGTTTACTATTATTTTATGATCGTTTTTTATTACTTTGGATCATTGTTGTAGCATTAAATGGGACACATATCTTCCCCTTCACTCATCCATATTATTCATCTACTTTCATAAATTTCAGATGAATATACATTTTAGGATGCTACTCATCTACTCTATTCCTACACCATTCCCCCCCCCGGCCTCCACCTGCACCACCAATTTCTCCTACCAATGCAACCACTAATCCATCCACCAATCTATCTACTGCTCCACTTATTGGACCAACAACTAATCCTAAATATAGTATGATTTTATTAATTAAAATAGATCCTAGAGATCTATATCAAACTATAGCTACATTATTATGTAGTAGAGGTACTAATTCCTTTGGCTCTAGTGGAAAACCTAGCATTAGTAGACATGTATACATATTGTTGCAATGTATATTTGACTTGAGATGTATATTTGAATTATATATTGATTTTGACATTGTTTTTCATGTATATTATGTATTTTTATATGATGTTTTTTAATTTATAAAATGTATTATGTGTGTGTGTTAATGATTAACATTATTGATGACTTCTTAGATTTTAAATTAAATTTAAAATGTATCAATCATTTAAATTTGAGATGCCACATAATGTTTAAATCTAGCTATATGAAGTCATTTAATTTGAATTGTAATTCCAAAAACATATAATCATTTTTAATATTAATGTTATAAATAATGATAACATATTGTATATTAAATCATGATAACAATATTAAGTCATATTTGATTAATTTCGTACACCAATTTGTTTGATTAAATATTCTATTAAATCATGAAAATATTTCTAAATTTTTATATTAAATTTAAAAAATAGATAAAAATGAAGTCAACTAAAGCGTCCTTCATGACAATTGTTGTTAATATTGATGTTACAAATAGTAATGACATTGATCCGAAATGGATATGAAATATTTCCACATCCATACTTTCTAAATTAAAATTTTAAATTAGTAAACAACTTGAAGATAAAAGGCCAAAAGGCCTCAAGAAGATGAAAAAAATCACCTTGATGGTTGGTCTTCAAAGGCAAATCCATAAGAGAGGATGCCTTGTTTGATGAAGAGATGAGACAACTTAATGGAGAATCGAAGCTTAGGTAGAAGAAGGGAAACAACAAAAGAGTATATCTCAAAGAGGAAATCTATTTGAAGATCAAAGGATGAAGAAGGTAGTGAACCTATCCATGCATGAGAAGAAAATTGTATATGATCCAAATCCATCGAAAAAAGACTGCTAATGAGTAACAATGCATCAAAATCACAATTGAGAGTGCACATACCACCCTTTATAATAATTTCCTAAGAAATAATAAAATCCCAAATATCGATCATTTTCCCATTTGGGTTTACAGGGTTAAAAAACATCTATCTTATGGTGTGAATTCATTATTATGTGTTTGATTTTATATTGCTTGCTTCAATTCAAGAATAATGTGTGTATTTATATTAATTTAGATACACATACATAAATATTATTCATTGGATTGATTGCTATTCAAAATCACTCAATTAATTTTTGTTAAACATTGTGTATAGAAATCTACCACCAAGCCTAACCACAGTTCAATTCCTACAAAACTCTTATTCACCTATAGGAATGTTGGGTTAATGTGCTCATTGGATGGTAGTGATTTTTTTAATTAAATCATGATGGTTCATGTACAACCATTCAACATCACTCCACAACTTGAGCTATCATTGATCAAATATTGTTTAATTAATTGGACACACAACCACCCCCTTAAATTTATGAATGCACCCACAATAGTTTTTATTTGTCTTTTTTGGTCAATGTCTTTGGCGATTGAGAATTATATCGACCACTACTTTAATTCTTGGAGCTTTGAGTAGTTGTGATATTCATATTATTTTCCCAAAGAGTATTATAACATTTTGTTCACCCACAACCATGTAATGTACTAAGAGTGTGAAATTGGGTTGAAACCTGCATAGAAAATCTAGCTAGAAACAATGAACAACAAGCTTGCAAAGTTGAGAGTAGAATTGGAGAAAGAATGAAAGACTTTTATTCCACACCAAGAGAATGAAAAATTAAAACTGATATACTCTACATGGATGAACTAATGCACCATAGTAGTGATATCTAGATAAATGTGGACACACACTGACAGAAACAAGAGGGAACTACCACCTAGTCCTGGTTAACCGACCATGTAGTCATTAGTTAACTAGTCTAGACAAGTGGAGTGGATAGGATGACATGCATACACATGTGGTGCACCCTCCAAGCCTCATTCATGTCAAGTGCACCCTCTTGGTGATGATCCCAAGGTGAGTGTGTCCTCTTGGTGATGATCCCAAGGTGAGCATGCAACACTTGGGGATAATACCGAGGTTTCAAAGAAAGACTTGAATCCACTAGTTTAACTGATGTACAAATGAGTAATATTTGAAGAGGAGGTCACAACCTCATCTAGGGGAGAATATCTCTTACCAGGATGCCCTAAACATAGAATAATAAATTTAGGAAAATAAATACTAGGTGGGTGTGTAATATCTCCAATAACCCCCCTGAACACTACTAGGGAGTACACAATGAATGGGTCCTGGTAAGAAGCCATGTTGGGTACCAATTTTACAATGCATCTACGTAAAATGAAAGCTTTAAAAGAGGTAAAAGGGAAACCCTGCCCCTCAAAATACAATTCTGAAAAATAAAGACAATTGCTAAGGAATTGTTTCCTTCACTCCAACAAGGTCACGTGGAAAGTGTAATTTCATCTCAGTGAAAGTCTTTGTGAAGATGTTGAAAGTATATTCAAAGGAAGGATAGTACTGCAAGTCAATGATCCCATAATGAATGAACTCTTTGATGTAATGCATGTGGATATCAATGTGTTTTGTTCTATGTCGCTGCACTAGGTCTCTGCAAAACTTCAATGTGCTTTGTTTGTCACAACAAATGATAGTCAGACAATGGAACTAGATACCAAGATCTATGAGGAAGTTTTGTAGCCAAAGTTCAGGAATGGTAATGTTGACCGCTCCTTTATACTTGGCCTCTACTAATGATAAAGCAATCACTGATTTGTTTTTACTCAACCAACAAATGGGATTGGATCCCAAACTAAGAACATATCACGAAGTGGACTTGTGATCTATGTTATTGTTATCCCAATCTGAATCTATATAGCCAATCAGGTCTAATGTACAACCTATTTCATAATGAATCCCATGGTTGGTAATACCCTTTACATATCGGAGGATGTTCTTGGCATCTTTCCATTGTAGTTCATGTGACTCCTGCATTTACTTGGGAATTTTTCCTACTACATATAAGATATCTTAATGGGAGTGAGTGAGGTAAACAAGGCTCCCCACTAGTTTTCTATACTTGGTGTAATCCACCAATGTGTATCCCTGCCATCATTGAGCTTGACCTCTGATAAAAAAGGTGTGGTTGTTGGTTTACAATCGGTCATGTTGAACCGAACTAGGATATCTCTAACATAATTTTCCTATGACAAATTGATTCCTGAATCATCCTAGATGATTTCAAGACCAAGGAAGAAGTGTAATGGACACATGTCAAACATTGAAAACTTTTCATGTAATGCATTCTTGAATGCAACAATAATTGAGTTTGAACTACCTGTGATTAATATGTTGATGTTTGTAGCATCGGATAGCTAATTTCACACACGTCTAAGTTCCTAGACATGTGGAAGTTGTCCAAAACCTTCTACCTTGGTAATTTACTTTAATTAAAGAATTATTAAAGTAAAGTGATTAGATTTATTAATTGAGTTTATTTAATGAAATTCTAAAGTTATTAGCAGTAGTGAATTAAATCTTAGCCATTAATTTTAAGTGAGGTGAGATTTCATCTCAAGCATCAATCACTTTGGAGATTAGGGATAGGTCATAACTCAATATTTTAAAAGAAAGGCTAAGGTAAAGGAGGAGACGAGATAACTTGAAACAAAGAGCAGAGAATGGATTTTTATTAGGGAGATGTACGATAGGTGGAGAATAATTTTCATTTAGATATTAGTATAGGTCAGGGAGAAGAGAGAACAAGGGAAGTCATGAGGAGTTCCAACATATTAGAGCCACAACAATAGGGTCACATTGTATGGATTTTTCTATACAGTCTGGGTGCATGTGTATGTAGGTTTCAGAGGAGACATGCACATATACATGGGTTTTGTTAAGGAAAGTCACATACACCTAAAGTATGAAAGTATGGAATCATATAGCGATGTAGGATTTTCTAGGGTTTGCAGGTGTTGTCTAAACTTTTATGTATTTCTCAATGGGCCATTTTCCCAATAAGGGATCCCTTATAATCTTTGAAATTATTTGAATGATAAGCTTAGTTGATCGGACAAATATCTTTGTGTATTGTGTATGTGATTTTTTTTTCGAGTATTGCTTCCACTATTTATTTCATTTGATTATTCCAGCAAGTGTATTTTGTTATATAAGATTCTAATTCGATTTACAACAAGGAAATCACTAGTAAGAAATTTACCTAGGTCCAGGGATTAGAAAGTTAACATAGTATCAAAGCTTTCACGTTGAGAGGGAGCCAAATTTCGGATCCAGAATAGTTAGCATCAAATATGTTATATTTGCAAGGATATCTCAACAGATCCATAACCAATAATAAAAAATTCAAGAATGAATTTCAAGGAAACATTCATACTAAAGAAAAACATGAGTTTTAGCAGAAAAAGGTGCATACATATGCAGGTTGTAGTAGTAACAAGTGCATACAAGATTGTATAAGTAATTATAGGGGTAGTTTCAACAATATATTATAAGGTCTAAGGGATGGTAGCAACAAGTATGAGTTTTGAAGACATATTAGATAGAGCATCCAACTTCCTATCTTTGAAAGTAAGAGTTACTTTAGTTTTGAAGGAATTTGATATTTGGGATATTTTCGAAAAATTAGTTCCTCCACTGATAGATCTACTAGCTTTGGAGGCTCACAAGAAGAAGGAGATTAAATCCCAGAGGGTAATATTGGGTGCAATAAAAGATCAGTTGATTCCTCACTTGTCCGGGAAGAAGATGACTGAGGAGATATTTGATGCCCCAATAGGTTTATTCCAGAGAGACAACTTGAATAGGAAGATGATATTAAGAAATAAACCATTGGTGTAGATATCTAGATCTGATAATCTTACCAGATACTTCATGAGGATCATCAGTTACATGATCAACTTGTATCTATTGGGGAGAAAGTGAATGATGCAGAACTTGTAAATGTGGCACTGAATGGTTTCTCAAAGTATTGGGAACCATTTGTCAAAGGAGTTTTTTTCGCGGGAAAATATCCCATATTGGAGAAGGCTATGGGACGATTTTATATGGCAAGAAACTAGGGAGGAGTCTAAAGGAAACAAGAAAGGAGGTAGTGATGAGAACCTAGCCCTTGTTAGTATGACAAGAAAGGGAAAAGGAAAGGTTCCCAACAATAAGGGTAACAATGATGGAGGTACTTCACAACCAGGGAAGAACAAGGACTTGAGTAAAATCAAGTGCTTCACATGCCATAAGAATGGACATTATGCATCTCAGTTTCCAGAGAAGAAGAAAGGAATAAAACCACAGTAGGTAACAACATCTGCGGAAATTCAATTGGATGAGTTTGATGTGAATTTCAATAGTGGTTTATCTCTAATTTATTTCCTTTTCATCAACACAACTACTAGGACTGTGTGGTACTTGGACAATGGTGAATCTCATCATATGAAAAATGCACAAGAGCTATTTATAATTTTGACGGATAAGGACTCATGGATCCATGTGGAGCTTGGTGATGATGCGAAGTATACAATGAAAGGTGAGGGAACCATTTTGTTATGAATCGAGTCATGAGGTTTGTTTGATGCCCATGATGTGATTTATTTACCAGGACTTAGGAAAAAATTTCTCTCAGTATCATCTATGGAGGACATGGATTTTTCCATTACTTTTCAAAGAGGGGAGGTACTCATACATCCAGAAGGAGCTAGCTCAGACACAACAATGATCATTGGGGTTAGATAGGGTAAATTATATAGGTTTAAAGATAATCGTGTTCAATATTTGGTACATGAAAATGATAAACTATGTGAGATATGGAACAGAAGGTTGGGAAACCTACACTACAGGGCACTTCCTATTCTGAGGGAGATTGTCACTAGTCTACCATATTTCAGTGTTGAGCAGTAGGGTGTGTACTTGGAAAAAAAACCAAGGTTGTTTTTCCATGAAACAAGAGTTGGTACAAGGGGATTTTGGATATTATAAATTAAGATGGGAGTGGACCAATTTCAATAGAATTAGTTCAAGGAGCATCATATTATGTGAAATTCATTGATGAAGTTTCCAGGAAAACCTAGAACTTCTTTATGAAGACTAAGTATGAGGTATTTATTCAGTTTTAGGAGTTCAAGGCTCAAGTAGAGAATCACACAGGGAATAAGATCAAATTATTGAGGTCAAATAATAGAGAAGAGTACACCTCCAATGAATTCAAGGATTTTTACAAGGAGGCAGGGATCAAGAGAGAGTTGATAGTCTCATAGAACCCTTAGCAGAATGGGGTTATGGAGAGAAAGAACGAGTTCATCATCAATTTTTCCACTTGGCTATGATACATGACCAAAATATTCTTATACTTATTTGGGTAGAGGCATGTAACACAAAAATATGTGTGAAGAATAAGAGTCCTCACAATATATTGGGGAACAATATTCTAGAAAAGGAATTATCAGGAGTGAAGCTAGAGATATGAAATTTGAGGATCTTTGGTTGTTCAATACACATTGTTGTATCTATGGAGAAGAGGATGAATATGGAGTCTTCAGGACCAAAGGGTATATTTCTAGGGTACATTGAGACATCAAAGGATTATAGGATCTTCATATCAGCGCAACAGAAGATGGTTGTGAGTAGAGATGTTAAGTTCGAGAAGAACTTGACATATAGGAAATATCAAGAGTCATCGTTAGTATCAAAGGATGAGGAGAGGGAGGCTTTGAAGGATGAGAAGCACTCAGTAGATTCCATTTAAGGAAGTCAAACTTCAGGTGGGGAGGGGGAATTATCCTCTTCCAATTCTATTAGGAGATCCAGGTGGTTATTATAGACATCGAGGGATGCATGAGAGGATCCTATGAGTTTATTCATGGAGAGAAGGCCTCACAAGAAGTTTCCTAACTATATGATTCTTATGAGTAGCATATTTGATGTTGAGCCTTCCAATTTTGAGGAAGCAGAAGATTGACAGGTTTGGTGAGATTCCATGGTGGAGGAGTACACCTCTATCATGAGGAATGATGTTTGGGACATAGTGTTGATATTGGAGGGGAAGTTAGTTGTGAGTTCTAGGTAGCTCTACAAGATCAAGCATGTTGCAGTGTTGACGGGGTTGGATTCCCTTTAAATCAACGGGTGGGTTTCACCCAAGGATGAGGCACAATTAGACTCTTCCTTGTTTGGTATGGAATAATCCTCTAAATAATGGCCTGAAAACATTCAATGGGATTTAAGAGTTGTCAAATTTCTCTCTTTTATTCTCTTTCTATTTTTGGGGAATTGGTTTTGTGTATGTATGAAACAAAATCACTAAACATTACAAAGGATTGCACAAGGGGATAACCTCTCGGGTAAGGAATGATAGCAATTTCATGCGGCTTCAAAGAAACAATTATGATAACTAATCACTTAAAATAAATATGTAAAGAATTTAAACATGAAACTTTTCTCTTAAATATAACTTTTCAGAAGAAATATAAATATAGAATGAATGAATCAACTGATTTATAAATCTCTGAGAAACAGTTCCTGGAAAGATATAATAAAAAGTTATCTAACATGCACATAAATGTTCAATTTTAAACTTGTCAATTATCATGAAATAATTATAGAATAAATGATCATCAAAATAAAGCCAAGCACTACTGAGATACATATCTAAATAATATGTGAAATCGACAATGGTAGCATCCAGGATTAACAATATAACTTGGAAAAAAAGGAAAATATTACTAGACATTATTAACATGAAAATTGAGCGTAGAAAAATCCACTCTCTGATCGCCAAACACAAAATGGTTCAATCCAACTTTTGGGCTCCAGAGGAGCTTCTCTATTAATTGAAAAAAATAGTTCTTCAATACAATGATCCAAATTTATTTTTTCCAAAGGTTCTTAACTATGGGGCGAACCCTTTTATTTATACAAACTTTTACAAACTAAAAATATCAATTTGGTGGCTAAAAATAAATAGACAACAAATTTAGTCAGGACGACTCAGGGTGATTTGGGATTTCTGGGACTCGTGTGCTCGTCCAGATATTTGGCCCACTAAGAGAAAATCTTAGCACAATTGTCCCCATACAAAAAATGGTGTTGGTCCATTGGCATGCTCAATGCATGCTTGTTGTTCCAAAATTGGTCGGTTAACTATTCCAACCAATCAATGATCTTAATCTAACTGATGAAATACCTTTGCACGTGTCCCTTTTCCACTACAATTATCTTATTGACCTTGCCCTTGTACTTGTTGGCTTCCCTTTGTAAACTTGTCAATACCTTTTCTATCGGCCGAAAATCAATAGGAGAACCGAAGGTTGGAAATCGAAGGTCGGGCATAATCTAATTCACTTTCTCCCACACAATATTACATTTCTCCTACTCTTCTTCGAATTTATCTTTCAACTCTTCGATGATATTTTCTCAGTTCTTTGCAGTCGAATGCATCTAAGATATCTTCTCATCAGACAATATTTCTATGTTGTGGTCTTCAACTCCCTTATTTCTTTGTACTTCTCTGAGGAACTCGACTCTATCCAACGTTATGGACCCCTTTTAGGCCCACCTAAACACCCCCTTGTATGTAATGTTGAACAAAAAGTATTCCTCTTGTAGAGTCATTGGTTTCATAAGAAAATCATCATGTACCTTACGACGCTTGTCATGCTACTCCAACAAGTATTTCTTCAAGTTTTCCACCCCTCTAGCTTCTTGGTAATAGTGTACTTGATGCTTGAGGGAGGCCACTTATTCTCTGTCTTACTCTAGTTATCTTTCTTCTGCTACTACTTTTTCTAGTGAGGCATGGTAGATGGACAGACTTGCTAAAAAGAGATGAATCATCTTTTCCTTTTTGGTATCTATAATTACCTCCTTAGAGGTGAATAATACATTGTTGTCTAGTGTAATCTTTCTCTTCCTTTGAGTCCTTCTTACAATAGATATCCTCTTTTTTTCATAAGTGAAATAATCTAAATCAACCACTCCCTCCATTGGTTGATGGATGGGATGATCAACCCAAGACATGATGTTACTTACACTTCCAGGAGTATAAAAAATTTCTGTGATAGGAACTTGAGTTTTCTCTTTGCTTAGAGAGTCCTTGTCTTAATTTTTGTCTTGTTCACTAGGCTTGGCTTCATATGTGGAAGTATCTTGGGGTTTCTCTTCAGTATCTTATCCTTTCTTGTCCCCCTCAACTAATGATCCATCTAATAAGATCTCATCTAGATTTTCAACATCACTATCCTTGTCTAGAGTTTGCTTGGGAGTAGTTTTGATGTCTTCCTTGTTTTCCTGATTGTTTTATGCATCCCCAACACCTGTACCATTTCCATTGTTTGCATTATGTATTTTCCCACCATCTTTATTTGGATGAGTGTCTTGAACATCTGTGTCTCATCCCTAGCTTCTAGGAAAGAGTACCTTTGATTCTTGTCCACCAAGTGGACCTTGACCTTGTTCATTGCTAGCTTTTGAGGTTTCTTCTTTGTCTGAGTGAGTATCCTTCTCATTGTTGTCATTGAATGTGACCACTTTCTTTTCTCCCACTAGGTTTGTTGGGGGTTCATCTTTATTTTTACTTTAATTTATGATGGGGATGATATAATTGATCACGTATTCCTCATCCTTTGTCAAATCAATCACATTAGTAGGCTTCACCGCAGTGGTAAACTTTCCTTGATTTTTCTTGAGGTCCTACTCATGTTCATCCTTTTATTTCTCTATCTGATCCAACTCTTGTTTCTTCTTTTGTTTTTCTTCTTCTTCTTGAATGCTTCTTAGCTCATTGACTTGTTCTTATTCTTGTTTTTTTCATAACTTCTCTTCTTATAGAAAATCCTTTCCCTCTTGGTCCTTTTCCCTCTTTCCTATGTACTATTTTTTCCTTTGTTTCTTTTCTACCGTCTTTCTTTGTTTTGTAAGCAATTTCTGAGTTGCATGCTCCTCATCCTTTTTTCTTTGTTCTTTCTGCAACCTACTTTCTTCTTCTTGCTCTTTCTGAATCTTTTCGTTGTCTATTTTTTTGGGATTATTTCTCCTTCCTTGCCTTAATATTCTCTTCCTCTTCCTTTTTCTTTTTGTAAGATTCCTTGTTTGAAGAGGCTCCTTGATTGACCGTTTTGATTTTTTCCGCAAGATATAGGGAGGAAAAAATAGTTATTTTCAGGTTAGATTTCCTCTTTTCTATCTCCTGCCAGTCTTAGGAATCCTCAGTGAACAACTCCTCTTTCCATTTCTCATGAGAATATGTCCAAATTAAGGATACCCATTCAACATGCCTAAGAACCAAACCCTTGGGGCCATTCTTCCTAAATCTACCAGTCATGAATCTATATTCTATATGTGCATGCCCTCTTTCTATGCATCCTTTACTACATAATATCCCACTTGGAAACCATAAGGGATGAAAATAATCTTATTTTCCTTTACTAAAAAGGAATTGAATCCCTACATAATAGACTTGTAGAATATTTCTCCAACCGCAAGCCTATGAAGTACATAAATTGGAAACATGTGAGGTGGACTGGTGGCTCCATAAATCTGAATGTATGTGTGTTTCTCCTTTAGATACCAATTTCCTATGCATGTCAGTATATTTTTTTCTTGCTTGGAAAACCTAGGGAATTCTTTTCCAGAGATCAAAAATTCAATCCTAGCCACGAAGAAGTCATAAATATAGGAATAAAACTTCTTATACTTGTTCTCCCATAACATGATGAAATACACATATATTGGGAGCTTAGAGACCTACCAGCTGGGTGACAAACCTGGGAAGGTATTTTGGGCACACAATACATCCAGGATGAAACATACCATGTGAAATGCAAGGGGAGTTCTAGGCTATGGTGACTGGGCTTGACTAATCCTTAGGATAATTTTCTTGGAAATAATACCTTCCCAATTAAACCTTCTCCCCCACATAATTACATGGCATACCAATGGAAACCAAGCTTCAAAAAATTGCGAAAAATATCTTTCCCCATAAAATATGTAGAGAAGAACCATGGAATACATGTAGGGTTATCTCAGATCAGTGATGGCATATCTCCCTAAGAATCTATTGAATTTTTTTTTTATCCTCCTTCCACTAGTTTCCCACTATTCTTCTAGTGTCGTACTTCTCATAGAAGGCAATTAAAAATTCTTTGGTGAGAAACTCGTCAGGTTTTGGGAATTTATAATAGGTACACACATATTGAGGGAGGAAATAGCTAATACATTATCCCTTTTCATTGAAAATATTACAATTTGGGGCATCAATGTGACTGATAACCCATTTTGCCAATTCCATGAATGGCATAACTAGGGCTGTTGAGACTACATAGTGTAGTAGATATTTCTTAATTGATGGGAAAATAGTATCATCTACTACCTTGAGTTCAAGGTTACTATGGGGGTTTGAATCAAGGTAGTATTCATTATTAAACTTAGTAAACAAATCACTCCAAGATGGAATTGGCACCTGGGTGGAGGCTCTGCCGCATTGGAAATATTACACACTCACCTAGGTAATAATTTTCCTAAGGTTGATAGTCCAATGTTGAGGTCACTTACATAGATAAGAATATCCTCTCTTGAGAATATTCCCCTATAAATTAGGGACACCCTGCAAAATAGGGTGCCTTCCCTCTTCAGTTTAGAGTCAGCTACACCTCAATTAAACTAGTGGAAGTCACTCATGCATGGAAACCTCGGTTTTAACACAAAAAATTGCTTGTTCACATCGATTTTCTCATTAGGAGTGCACATATATCATGCATGTGGCAAAGAGAGTGCATATATTTTTATTTCATGTGTTTCTATCACTTTCACATGCATGACTTAGTTAACTGATGATTGCATGGACTCATTAACTAGGACTAGGTGGCAAATTACTTTGGTTTCTGTCAATGAGGGTCTAGATTTCTCTAGATAACTACTATGGTACATTCAATTAGAAATGTAGATTATATCATGTGTATTTTACCATTTTACTATAACAGTTAATACAATTCATTCTTTTTCTCTCCTCTCTTCTCTCTCTCACAAGTTTGTGTGACTTTTCTACTAGCTAGGTTCACTGTGAAAACTTCACATGGTATCAGAGACTTGATTTCTAGGAGAAATCGCATAATCATTTCTATTTTTAGGTACATGAGGAATATGCAGTTAGAAAATATGGATTACTCACTAATAATGCTTCTCATGCCTCATAACTACTTCGAGTGGAAGCTAAAAATTCTACATTAACTCAAATGCAGAGTCTTGTATTGGATTACCATGGCTACAGAGGTGGAGCCAACTTCTGCTATCGAGAATAATAGGTATCTCAACCGCATGGATGATGCCTATGACCTCATTTGTTTTTTTATGTCCCCCAAGATTTTGTTTCGCATTGAAGCTTGTACCACACCAGATGAGATTTGGACAAAGTTGAAGGATTGCTTTGGTAAACAAGAAAAAATGTGAGGCCATATGCTCAAGGTCAAGCTGAATTCGTTAGATCCAAGGAATTTTGATAAAATCCAATACTTCTTTACAAATTTCAAGTCCCTCGTCCTTCATCTAAAGAGATGTGGAATAGAAAAATCCATTCAACATAATCAATTAATCCTTTCTATCTTGGAAAAACTTGGTCAAGATTATGTTGTTTTCTTCTCATCGTTCCATACAAGCAAATTCACTTCAGGAGCAACCTGGAAAATTCTGACATTGGATCAATTTATTGAATCCCTCACACATGAGTAAGATAATCTCATGCACATGCACTTGTTGTGCATTATAGAAACAACACTTCCAATTCAAACTCAAAGCAAAAACGCAAGGGAAAGGTGAATGAAGATCCAAATAAGGAAGGGTACTCCAAACCCTTCGATGAATGTTCATGTTCCAAAGGTGGAAAAGAAAAGAAAGGGAAGAAAAAACATAGTTACTACAACCACGTCTATCATCTTGAATCGACATGGATGAAGAAACATATTGATCTAATGGAACATATTATTCAAAAGAAAAACCTTGGGGATCACATTCTCAAATATGCCAAGAAGGAGTCAAAAGATCAAGCACCACCGAAATGAGGCAAATATCATGAATTGATTTCCATTAAATCTTATCTTGATGCATGGATATTAGATCCATGCACATCCCATCATATGGAAGAAACAAAAAATGTTTTATCTTATATTTATGCATGCACAGGTACTCCCATCCTCATGTGAGATGATACCCCAGTTGAGGTCATTGGCCAAGAGAGAGTAGAACTCCAACACATAAGTTTTTAGAACATATTGCATGTTACAAAACACTATGTAGATCTTTTCTCTATTTATTAGATAACACATTGTATTATAAGAAAAAGGGTGGAGTTCACACCTGATTTTGTAACCATATCTGATATGAATGATAACTCCACGATTGTTGTTGGTGACATAAACAACCTATCTCATTTGTATACTTTCAGTAAAGTTAGTGATAAATCTGATTCCTCTTTACTACTAAGGCATGTTAATGATACTAGTAGATTATGGCACAAGATACTTTTCCATCTAAACTTCAAATAGATGTAGCAACTATGTAAAGAAGATATGGTCATCGACTTGCCCAACATACACTTTTCAAAAGGATTTTTTCAAGGATGAGTTCTTAGGAAACATCCTTAAGAGAATTTTGAGAAAGGGAAGGATTGGAGGGCCTTCTCTCCTTTGGAACTCATCCACAATGATTTGATGGGACCCTTTCTACATCTTTCCATCAACAAAGTGAGGCACATGCTTACATTTATTGATTATTTCTCATGATACACTTGGTTTTATTTTATCAGGAATAATTCAAAATTCTTTGAGCATATCAAAGACTTCAAAGAACATGTAGAGACTCATCTCAGGAGAAAAATCAAAATCCTTCACACAGACAATGGGGGGGAATATGTGAACTTAGATGTCCAACATCTTTGTTCATAGGAAGTTATATAGTTGCAGCGCATAGTACCTTACACTTCATAGTAGAACGGAGTAGCTGAGCTGAAGAACAGATCCCTCAAGGAGGTGGCCACTTACATATTACATGAAAGATCTCTAATTCCCAAGCTTTGGTTTGAGGCACTTAACTGTGCTAACCACATTCAAAACACATCTCCTCATAGATTTGTTAAGGACCAAACTCCTTTTGAGGCATGGAGTACTGGTAGAAAACCGGAAGTCACCCACTTCTAAATATTTGGATCACGCACATGGGCTTGTGTACCATGGAAAACATTAGATCCACATAGTACCACATGAATATTTGTAGGATATCCAAACGGTGTGAAGGGTTACATGTTACTTGATCCCTCTATTGAAAGGATCATCATTGAGTGTAGTGTTCATTTTGATTAAACTCCCTTGCATGAACCATCAGAGCCACGTGAAGATACCTTTGTACCATTGACTGCACCAGACATCAATCATGATGAGTCCACTCACTCAGATCATGGTTTATATTTGGGGTCCTAATATGATTCATATGGTGATGAGCATGTAGATGTTGATTCACCACTGATTCCCAAGTGGGCACAAACCACCCTACAAGAAACAAGAGACCTTTTGGGGGATCCAACAGATCAGAGGAGGACAAGGTATTCATTTTAGGATCCTCCTCATGCACTCATAGCTACCAAACTAGTAATTATCCTTCATTGTTATATGGTTTTATCTTCAAATCCACAGATCTATGCAGAGGCTACAGGGAATCCCTTCTAGGAAGCTACTATGCATGAGGAGTACAAATCTCTCCTTGAGAACTAGACTTGGGATATGGTTCCACTTCCTTTAGACATGAATATTGTCATATGCAGATGGGTCTACAAGACCAAGAAGGCATCATACAAACATGTGAGCATGTATAAGGAAGACTGGTTTCTAAAGGTTTTTAGTAGATCCATGGGATAGACTATGATGAGACCTTTTCTCCCTTAGAAAAGATGGACTCCATCAGATTAGACCTTTCCATTGCAATAGCCAAGGGGTGGGAAGTTCACTAGATGGACATGAAGAATTCCTTTCTTCATGGAGATATCTCCAAGGATATTTACTTAGAGCGACCCTAAAGGTTCGTACAAAATTCTTCCTTAGTATGTCGAATGGAAAAATCACTATATGGCCTCAAGAAGGCACCTAGATCATGGTATGAGAAGATGGATGCCTACTTGCTTTCTCATCATTTTGTTATATGCAAATCAAATTTGGATGTCTACATGTTGAGAACCTCAATATCCTTGTTGATCTTGGTTCTCTATGTTGATGACCTCCTAATCAGAGGAAGTTTGGCCTCATAAATTGTTGTAGTCAAAGACATTATGCACAACAGTTTTTATATGATGGACATGGGTCCACTACACTATTTCCTTGGTCTCGATATCAATCAGGATGGTTCAGGAATCAAGCTATCTTAGACTAAGTATGTCAGGGATATCTTGGTTATATTCCATATGATCGATTGCAAGTCAATAAGCACACCCTTTCTTTCTGGGGTACATCTTAAGGATGGCGGGGAGCCTTCTATATATCACTTACACCCGACCAAATCTCTCATATGAAATAGGGAAAATTTCCAGGTACATGCAAGAGCCAGATGAGCTACACTAGAATAATTCCAAGCATATCCTCAGACATGTTCAAGGCACCATACGTTATGGGATCCACTATGCAACAGGTTGTGCATTGGATATCATGGGATTCATTGATTCCGATTGGGATGATGATAAAACATATCGCAAGTCCACTTCTAGGTACATGCTTAATTTGGGTTTCGGTCCCATCTGTTGGTTGAGAAAAAAAATATGTTATTTCTCTATTATCAGCATAGGTTGAGTACAGAGGAGAAATCAACGTTACTATTTAGGCACTTTGAATTCATAACTTCTTCATTGAGCTTGGAATCCAGTTTCATCGTCCGAATTTCATTTGGTGTGACAATTAAAGTACTCTCAAGTTTTGCAGAGACTCGGTGCAGTGACAGTGGAACAAACACATTGATATCCATATGCATTACATTAGAGAGATGGTACTTGATAGGATCATCAATTTGCAGTACTTTCCATACACCGAACATATTGCATAAATATTTACCAAGACATTTATTGAGCAGAAGTTCCACTTCACGTGTGATCATCTTAGAGTGAAAGACACAATTGCTTAGAAACTACATTTGTTCCTTTTTCATTTTTGATGCATTGTACTTTGAGGGGGTGGGGGAGGGGTTCCCATGACGTTTGTCAGGATCCATTCATCATGTACACCCTAGTAGTGTTCAGGGGGGGTGCTGGAGATATTACACAATCACCTAGGTAATTATTTTTCTAAGGTTGATAATCCATTGTTGAGGGTGCTTCCATAGATAAGAATATTCTCTCTTGATAATATTCCCCTACAAATTAGGGCTCCTCCTACAAAATAGGGCATCTTCCCTCTTTAGTTTAGAGTCAATTACACCTCAGTTATACTAGAGGAAGTCACTCATGCATGGAAACCTCGGTTTTATCACAAACAATTGCATGTTCACCTCAATTTCCTCACTATTAGTGCAGATATCTCATGCA